>JBAMJR010000316.1:65000-110000 GCA_038501785.1 Myoxocephalus aenaeus | reverse complement strand
TTTGAAGGAACAACGAGCCGCCGTGCTGAAGCTTATCAGCTGAATGAGTTCTTTTAAAAGAGCTAGCTTGTCCCGTTAGCGACAGAGCGAGCTAGCTCAAAGAGCTACTGCCACTGAATGGCACGTTCAGCTAGCGCGTTAGCAGTTAGCTCGTCCTATTTCACGAGGACGGATGCTCTGCTGCCGTGACACAACCTCAAATATCAGACCTCTCACACCTCGTCCTGCAGGAGAGAGAACATAGAACATGGAGAGAACATGGAGAGAACATGGGGACAGAACATGGAGAACATGAAGAGAGAACATGGAGAGAACATGAAGAGAACATGAAGAGAGAACATGAAGAGAGAACATAGAGAGAGAACATGAAGAGAGAACATGAAGAGAGAACATGGAGACAGAACATGGAGAGAACATGGAGCGAGAACATGGAGAGAACATGGAGACAGAACATGGAGACAGAACGTGGAAAGAACATGGAGACAGAACATGGAGAGAACATGGAGACAGAACATGGAGAGAGAACATGGAGAGAACATTAAGAGAGAACATGGAGAGAACATGGAGACAGAACATGGAGAGAACATGTCAGAACATGAAGAGAGAACATAGAACATGGAGAACATGAAGACAGGACATGAACACAGAACATGACAGAACATGAAGAGAGAACATAGAACATGGAGAACATGAACACAGAACATGAACACAGAACATGAACACGGAACATGAAGAGAGAACATAGAACATGGAGACAGAACATGGAGAGAACATGACAGAACATGAAGAGAGAACATAGAACATGGAGAACATGAAGACAGAACATGAAGACAGAACATGAACACAGAACATGAAGAGAGAACATAGAACATGAACACAGAACATGACAGAACATTAAGAGAGAACATAGAACATGGAGAACATGAAGACAGAACATGAAGACAGAACATGAACACGGAACATGAAGAGAGAACATAGAACATGAAGACAGAACATGACAGAACATGAAGAGAGAACATAGAGCATGGAGAACATGAACACAGAACATGAAGAAACAAATGTGACATAAACACACAGAAGATTTTTGATCCAGAGAGAAAACGATGAAGAAAGTCGAAGAAAAAGTAGAGCAGACAGTTCAATATATTTCAGGGAAGGGAGGAGGAGGAGGAGGAGGAGGAGGAGGAGGAGGAGGAGGAGGAGGAGGAAGAGGAGGAGGAGGAGGAGGAAGAGGAGGAGGAGGAGGAGGAAGAGGAGGAGGAGGAGGAAGAGGAGGAGGAGGAGGAGGAGGAGGAGGAGGAGGAGGAAGAGGAGGAGGAAGAGGAGGAGGAGGAAGAGGAGGAGGAGGAGGAAGAGGAGGAGGAGGAGGAAGAGGAAGAGGAGGAGGAAGAGGAAGAAGAGGAGGAGGAGGAGGAGGAGGAGGAAGAGGAGGAGGAGGAGGAAGAAGAGGAGGAGGAAGAGGAGGAGGAGGAGGAGGAGGAGGAGGAGGAGGCGGAGTCCTTAGTGGATGGGAGGAAGAAGAAGTGGCAGACAGACAGAAACGGGCAGAGAGGAGGACGAAGGAAATCCACGTGAACTTTTTGTTTACATGCAACGCACTCGGTCAGCAGAAAGATGACTCATCGTCCGTCTTAAGCTCCTCCCCTTTAAACCAGCCAGAAGCTGTGAAAAACGTCATTATCATCAGACTTCCATCTTTCCGATGGTCCTTGAACACGTCGTGTGTGATGAACGCTTCCCGTCAGAGAAAGCAACCGAAACTCAGTTTAAAAACATTTTATTCTCCATTTAAAATGTTCCCCCAAATAAGTCCTTTACTTTAATCGACTCATGTAAACAAAAACATTAAATTCTGCTTTCTACAACACGATTTAGTCGTCTGAGACCAGAAGTCACGTGACAACAAATCAGTGAAACTTGAACTGAACTGCATTTAACATTTTAACATTTAACATTTTAACATTTAACATTTTAACATTTAACATTTAACATTTAACATTTTAACATTTAACATTTTAACATTTAACAAGGTGAACAGGTCAACACGTGGAGCCTCTTTCGTTCCAACATCGGAACAACCTGTTGGGTGAATAGATTCCAGTGTTTTCCAATTTTTGTTAAATAAATTGTAGATGAGCAGGACCTTTATATTTATATTATATAAATATAAAGCTGTGATAAGACGCCCCCAAAAAGCTCTGTGCTTCAGAGGGTTGAGGGAGATATTTTAAGTCTCTAATCTTGTGTTAGTTAAGTTAAACCTGGCAGAGGGCTGAACCAGCTGCACTAGAACCACGTGGAACAGATCCATTGGAAACGTTGTGTTCAATGGAGACAGGTGACAGTATTATGATGGGAGGACACCAGCCTGCAAGACGCAGCATTACTTCCAATATCAGTTTCCATACACATAGACATGGATTTTCTAAAGTCTGACAGAAAACCTCCATGGAATAGAATTCCCAATTTAAAGAGCAATGCAGCTGGAAGTGTCCTGTCAATACTCTTTTTAAAAAGGAGGTCTGGAAACGAGCCACTGGGCCCACTGGACCCACTGGGACCAATGGGACCAATGGGATAACTGGGCCCACTGGGTCCACTGGGCCCACTGGGCCCACTTGGACCACTGGGATCATTGGGATCATTGGGTCCACTGGGCCCACTGGGATCATTGGGCCCACTTGGACCACTGGGATCATTGGGCCCACTTGGTCCACTGGGACCACAGGGCCCACTGGGATCATTGGGACCACAGGGCCCACTGGGCCCGCCAGAGGCCTGTTGTGCTCACCATGCGCAGGTAGTTCATGAGGCTGGTCCCGTGCTGCCAGATGAGCGGAGACGTGCAGCTCAGCGGCTTCACCCCGATCTCCTGGCTGCGGTTCAGCTCTCGCACGGCGCTCACCACCACGTGCACGGCATCGAACATCAGGGCCGAGGACAGCTGCGACACACGGGAGGGTACAGGACAATGAGCGGGCCCCGAGACCACTCGGCCATCTTGGACTGGTTAAAATCGAGGGTAGAAAACGTCCTGTGTGCTTTACATTATTACTCAATCTGCCACTGGAACCACTAACCACCTGCAGCTTGAACTGGTCCAAGAACTGTGATGCTATCCAAGCTTTTGCACACTCACTCCTTCTTTGGATTTATTGGTAACTAGATAGTAAGTCATTTAAATAAAGACGGATCGTGTGGAGGCAGAGCTGTCGGCGGCTGATAAGAACAAAAGAAAAATAGAAAGGATGTACGACTTTGTGTGATTGAAGTTAGTTACTGATAGTTTCAAGGCCGGATGACGAGAACTGATCACAGTTTAGAGAGAAAGATTGAGGCAAACAAAGCGGCTTTTTGAGCTCATGATCTGTCGGGAGTTGGTTCAACATCTGGCTCAGTGCTGGGTTTGAGGTCTACTGGAGGAGAACACGAGGCCGGGTGGAGCTTAATCTTCAACGGTTCACTTTCATCGTTGGGTTGGCGTGAGAAGTTTGGTGAAAATAATTTTTTTCGTAGCGTAATATTCGCATTGTGTTCAAATTAATCTCACGTAAAAATAAATAACCCCGGTGTGTAAAGGCCTTTAATCAGGATTGCAAAAATAACATTATGTGCTGACGTTGCAGATTGTAACCAACTGAAACTCCTCCCACTTCTCATCGATCGTCTGTGTCCTCTTTGGGCCACCGTAGTAGCACAAGCTAGCCCTTATTAAATGTGTTTTATGGTTCTAAACTCAACAAGCAGGATGTGAACCTCCTGTTTGTTGGTTTATGACGCTCTTTATGCGCTTTAAGTACACACACACACACACACACACACACACACACACACACACACACACACACACACACACACACACACACACACACACACACTATCTCATGTCTGACATGTTGATTTGTTACGAGGACGTTCTCACATTCACACAAATAATGGTTTCTGCTCCACGCGTAACGTTTCAGGGTGACCCCGTGACCCCGATGCCCGTAACCATAGTAACTCTGAGCAGCAGGTCGCTAAAAGGGTCTGGAGAGGCGTTAAGTGGTCCGGCGGCTGCATGAGCTCATGATTCATTTCCATATTAAACATCGAACACGCGGCCAGCTGCTCCTCCACACTCCGTGTTTTTAATGCGCCAGTTAATGAGGAGACTTTGTTTTATTGGTGTATGCGTCCATGACTTGCTCCTTTCAGGCTGGTGGGAAGACATGATACATATTTATATATTAGATTACGCCTCATTTGCACATTTTAAATTGCAAATTTCTGGCCGTTAACCTTATTTTCTTCATTTATGAAGTGATAAAAATAGATATCATATATTATCTCTGTGAAAACCTTTGACTCTAATATGTCAAAAACATGAAACAATAATTTTGCACAGTTAAACAAACAAACTTGAAATACAAAACATTATTGCCTAAAGTTATTTTTGACTCGAGTCAGCTGCACATGCCGGGCTTTAAGGGGTTAACATGCCGTTTTAACTGAAACTCTTCGTCAGATCATCAACTAACGACAATCATGAACTTCATTTCAATCAACTCGACCTCATCTCTCCTTCAGTGAATAAATATGAGAACGATACATCGTTCTGTTATCTTTGTTAACGCCGTCTGCAGAGAAGAGGAGAATGATTCGTCCTGACGCTCCGTCCATCACGGAGGAGGAGAAACAACAAGTGTCTGATGACCCTCTGATGACGTTAATAAAACTTTTATAAAAATAGTGCCTGTTCTGAAAACGATCCTCAACAAATCTACTCATACTTGAAGATGGGAAGCGATAAAAGGTTGGAATGGATCCTGTGGACCCAGAGCAGCTTCTGTCAGTCTGTTTGAGGTGAACTGTTATTATATTTTATTAAGTTCCCTTTTAGCCAAATGCTCAGTTACAGTTACAGTGTAAGGTCTCGGGCTTTTATTGTGAAAGGTAAGGCCAGAAGGCGGGGATCTGGTCTGCGCAGCATTTGTCAGTGTTGAAAGGAGCAATAAAGTTTCTGTATTGTTTTGAATGTGTCTGGTCTCAGATCAGCTGAGATGTGAACAAAAACACAAATATTCTTATTTTCAGGTGATTAAAACACAACAAAACTGAATATAATATTCCATTTCCAATAGATCCCCCTGAATGTGACACACTGTCCCTTTAAGAAAACCCCAAGCTCTCATACCGCCGGCCCCGGGTACGGACTGATGTGGCAGCCTTCCTTCCACGACAGGTTGAGGCTGCGGATGAACTCCAGGTAGAAGGGATGGCTGACGTTCAGCATGGAGAAGCCCAGGATGTTGGACTGCTCGCCCACCACGTCGTCCAGCCGGAGCAGAGGGAAGTCCTGAGGAGAGACAGGAGTTACAGGAGTTACATGAGTTACAGGAGTTACAGAAGTTACAGGAGTTACAGAAGTTACAGGAGTAACAGGAGTAACAGGAGTTACATGAGTAACAGGAGTAACATGAGTTACAGGAGTAACAGGAGTAACAGGAGTTACAGGAGTAACAGGAGTTACAGGAGTAACAGGAGTTACAGGAGTAACAGGAGTTACAGGAGTAACAGGAGTAACAGAAGTAACAGGAGTAACAGGAGTTACAGGAGTTACAGGAGTAACAGGAGTTACAGGAGTTACAGGAGTAACAGGAGTTACAGGAGTAACAGGAGTTACAGGAGTTACAGGAGTAACAGGAGTTACAGGAGTTACAGGAGTAACAGGAGTTACAGGAGTTACAGGAGTTACAGGAGTAACAGGAGTAACAGAAGTAACAGGAGTTACAGGAGTAACAGGAGTTACAGGAGTAACAGGAGTAACAGGAGTTACAGGAGTTACAGGAGTTACAGGAGTAACAGGAGTTACAGGAGTTACAGGAGTAACAGGAGTTACAGGAGTTACAGGAGTAACAGGAGTTACAGGAGTAACAGAAGTAACAGAAGTAACAGGAGTTACAGGAGTTACAGGAGTTACAGGAGTAACAGGAGTTACATGAGTAACAGGAGTAACAGGAGTTACAGGAGTAACAGGAGTAACAGAAGTAACAGAAGTAACAGGAGTTACAGGAGTTACAGGAGTAACAGGAGTTACAGAAGTAACAGGAGTTACAGGAGTAACAGGAGTAACAGAAGTAACAGGAGTTACAGGAGTAACAGGAGTTACAGGAGTAACAGGAGTAACAGAAGTAACAGGAGTTACAGGAGTAACAGGAGTTACAGGAGTTACAGGAGTAACAGGAGTAACAGGAGTTACAGGAGTTACAGGAGTAACAGGAGTTACAGGAGTTACAGGAGTTACAGGAGTAACAGGAGTTACAGGAGTAACAGGAGTAACAGGAGTAACAGGAGTTACAGGAGTAACAGGAGTTACAGGAGTTACAGGAGTTACAGGAGTAACAGGAGTTACAGGAGTAACAGGAGTTACAGGAGTAACAGGAGTTACAGGAGTAACAGGAGTTACAGGAGTTACAGGAGTAACAGGAGTAACAGGAGTAACAGGAGTTACAGGAGTAACAGGAGTAACAGAAGTAACAGAAGTAACAGGAGTTACAGGAGTTACAGGAGTAACAGGAGTAACAGAAGTAACAGGAGTTACAGGAGTTACAGGAGTAACAGGAGTAACAGGAGTTACAGGAGTAACAGAAGTAACAGAAGTTACAGAAGTTACAGCCGGCTGTGGCGGAAATGTGTGGAGCGAGATCACAGCGGGGAGGAGACACCAGACGAATGGCGGGCGAAGTGAACGCAGGATGAGGAAGAAGAGGAGGAGGGAAACAAACCGAGGGCGTTCTGTCTGCAGGCTGCACAACGTAAAGTTCAGCTTTTACATTCAGAGCAGACTTACAGAGGAAAAGGAATAAAGAAAAGAAGAACAAGGACATCAAACACCTTCAAAAGAACTTCAAACAGTCCTTGAAGACGAGCGGCTTCTCACTGAGCTGCTGAAACAAACCAGAATCAAATGAAACGCTTATCTTCAGCTGTGCAGCGGAGAGGACGCCGAGTTTAAAGAGACACAACTTCAGCTGCTGGTTTCGCCTCCAATCTGCTCCAGGAGGACTACACTACCCACAATCCTCAGCATCGTCTCAGATTTATTATGACTGAAATATTTCACGCAGTGGTTTTAATCTGTCTTCATTTTAGATCGACACTGTTGAGTTTTGAGAGGCGGCGAGTCTCCATTCGTAGTGTGTCTTTTACTTCACGCTTAAAATAATAAATGTTCACAGTCTTGTACCTTTTTAGAAATGTTTCTTGGTCACATTCATCTCTCGGTCTGTCGGCTCCATGTTTAGAGTGAACCGGGAGCCGTTCAGGAAGTAGACGGTATCCTCTTTATATATATATATACATATATATATATATATATATATATATATATATATATATATATATATATATATATATATATTCATTTTTTTATTTTTATACAATATACAAAATAAAACAATAAAAAATTAAAATAAAAATATTTATTTTTTATTTTGTATATTGTATATTATATTTAATATATATATAATGAAATAATATTATATTTTTTGTAATTTCCTTGTTGGTGTATTTTCGGGATGTTGGTGTTGTGGAGAAGAGAAGCCGGTTACGTTCATGTTGTTATTTCTTTTCCCTTTTGATTCAGTGAAAGAATAAAAAAGAGAGACCACGCGTCTTCATCGTCTTCATCGTCTTCATCGTCTGGTTGGCTGCCTCTCTGGCGGTGATAAATGTTCTGGCTCTGAATCTTCCCGCTCTGCTGCTTCTCCTCACCCTCCAGGTCCAGGAAGCGTGAGGTTGTTTCCTCCTCACCGCGAGCCGCTGGTTGCAGTCGCCAGTTTGCCAAATGGATCCCAGCTCCGGGCCGAGAACACGGCCGGCCCGCCGCCCGCCAGCCGCCACAGAGCAGCTGGCGGGCGGCGCTCCTCTCACTTCCTGCATGAAGGTTTCCAGAAGCCGGTCGGAGGAAACACGGCCTTCATGTTTCAGGTTTGATGGGATTATGAATCAATATGTGACTCGTGATCACGTCACAGAGCGGAGAGACGTTTCCTTTTGTTTCATCGGCTCTGAACCGGCTCACCTCCGCCTCGAGAAGCCTGTTGGCGAGGGCCCATTGTTCCCATTGTTCCCATTGAAACCCCGCAGGAGTTCCTCGCTGGACTGGAAGTCCGTCGTCCGACTTGCAGCTTCCTGCTTTAATGACTCCGTCCTGGACTCGGCGTATGAATCATAGCTGCATTCATAAGGCTTTGTTTGACTCCTAAAAGAAGACTTTTCATGTGTTCAGATATTTAACTTCAACAACTGTTCTTTGAAATAAATGCCTTTTTTTTTTCTCCAATTAAAACTCAATGAAAATAGATTTTTCTCCCAAGATTACTGTCACAGTTTGAAATACGTGATTATTGTTAGAACTGCAGACTCATGTGAGAGTTATTAGTGATAATTCAAAAGCCAGACGCAGTGCCCATCCAGTTACCAATTAGCTTAGCATATCGGCGGCGTCAGGTGGTGCGGCTCCCATACGCTAAGCTAACGGCGGCGTGCCAACATGGTTGCGTGTCAACACGCTGACGGTGAACTGGTTTCCATCCCACGAAGACGCCGAGGAGCCGGTCACGTTGTTTATTATTCTGTTCAGATTCATTTTCCCTTTTGATCCGGTGAAGGAATAAAAAAAGAGTTTTCTGGCCGCCGCTCTAGCGGTGATAAATGTTGAGGACGAGGTCCAGAAACCCGGCGCTTCAGCCAGACGTCCAGGAACGTGTCCTGTCCCTGAAACCCTAACCGAAGCCGAAAAGAAGCTTAAAAACTCTGTCAAAGCCTCATCATCTTTATTATTATAATTATTATTGCCATTATTATTATTATAGATCACCCGGACGCCGTCGTGCACATACATAGAGGATGAGGAGGAGGAGGAGGAGGAAGAGGAGGAGGAGGAGGAGGAGGAAGAGGAGGAGGAGGAGGAGGAGCAGATGGTCTCCCTCTGGAGGAAACACGTAATCCTGAAGTCAATTACCTGAAATCTAATGAAGGTGATCTAATGTTTGCTTTGACCCTCATTTAACACACATTATTTACAGGAAGACACTTTCTAGGCTCATTTTCTGTCTGGTTCGATGATGATGATGATGATGATGATGATGATGATGATGATGATGATGATGATGATGCACTAGTACAAAAAGGAGAAAAGAGGCCGGGAAGCTCGCTCATTGTTCATGTAGAAGTATTGATTACTGTCTCTTTAAGAGTCTCTTAAAAACTGATTTCATGAAGATATGTTGAAAGAAAAGAGCGGATTCACAAAGAGATGAACTCCAGTCTGTCAACGGTTTGGAGAGGGGTGTGTGTGTGTGTGTGTGTGTGTGTGTGTGTGTGTGTGTGTGTGTGTGTGTGTGTGTGTGTGTGTGTGTGTGTGTGAGTGTGTGTGTGAGAGTGTGTGTGTGAGAGTGTGTGAGTGTGTGTGTGAGTGAGGAGACAAGGAGGCGAGGTATGGATGAAGAGGAGACAAGGAGGCGAGGTATGGATGAAGAGGAGGCGAGGAGACGAGGTATGAATGAAGAGGAGACGAGGAGACGAGGAGACGAGGAGACGAGGTATGGATGAAGAGGAGACAAGGAGACGAGGTATGGATGAAGAGGAGACGAGGAGACGAGGAGGCGAGGAGACGAGGTATGGATGAAGAGGAGACGAGGAGACGAGGAGACGAAGTATGGATGAAGAGGAGACAAGGAGACGAGGTATGGATGAAGAGGAGACAAGGAGGCGAGGTATGGATGAAGAGGAGACGAGGAGGCGAGGTATGGATGAAGAGGAGACAAGGAGGCGAGGTATGGATGAAGAGGAGACAAGGAGGCGAGGTATGGATGAAGAGGAGGCGAGGAGACGAGGTATGAATGAAGAGGAGACGAGGAGACGAGGAGACGAGGAGACGAGGTATGGATGAAGAGGAGACAAGGAGACGAGGTATGGATGAAGAGGAGACGAGGAGACGAGGAGGCGAGGAGACGAGGTATGGATGAAGAGGAGACGAGGAGACGAGGAGACGAAGTATGGATGAAGAGGAGACAAGGAGACGAGGTATGGATGAAGAGGAGACAAGGAGGCGAGGTATGGATGAAGAGGAGACGAGGAGGCGAGGTATGGATGAAGAGGAGGCGAGGAGACGAGGTATGGATGAAGAGGAGACAAGGAGACGAGGTATGGATGAAGAGGAGACAAGGAGACGAGGTATGGATGAAGAGGAGACAAGGAGGCGAGGTATGGATGAAGAGGAGGCGAGGAGACGAGGTATGGATGAAGAGGAGACAAGGAGACGAGGTATGAATGAAGAGGAGACGAGGAGACGAGGAGACGAGGAGACGAGGTATGGATGAAGAGGAGACGAGATCCACAAACATCCTTTCAGGTGTAAAACCACGAAGACGCTCTGATTTATTTATTAAGGATGAATGAGGACGAAAAAATGAAGGTATGAGAAAAATATGATGTTGAGGAATATTAAAAAGAGAAGGATGGAAGGAAAGAGGAAGAAAAGGTCAAGATGGGAAATGGAAGCTATTTAGGAAAGGAAACGAGGACAGAGGGACATAAGAGATAAAGAGGGGATTTAGGAAAAGAAAAGAGGATGCATGGGAGGAAAGGAAAGGTAGTATGATTGAAGACGAGGATATTTAGGGAAATAAGAGAAAAGAAAAAGAGATAGACTTCAAAGCAAAAGTATAAAGGAAAAGTATGAAGGAGATGAGGGAGGAGGGAGAGATTTAAGGAAGGAGAGGAAAGGAAACAAAAGGGGGCGAGGATGGAGGCAAATAAGAGACATTTAGGAAAGGAAACAAGGATGGTAAAAGAAAATAAATAAAACCGGAACAATCTGATGGAAAGGGTAGAATAAAAAGAGGACAAGAGGAAAGAGAAGAGGAGGAGGGAATGAGAGGAAAGGAAAGGAAGGGGATGATGGATGAGGATGGAAAACAAGGAACCGATCTGAGAGAAGGAAAGAAAGGAAAGAAATGAGATGAAAGCAGAGAAGAGGAGGAGAGGTAACGGTGGAGGGAAGGAAGGAAGGAGGAAGGAAGGAAGGAAGGAAGGAAGGAAGGAGGAAGCAGCATCTGGAGGAAGAGGAGGATGAATGAAAGGAAAAGAGGAGGAGTTTAAAGAGGAGGAAGGCGGGCTCTTACCATGGTGGTGAGGATGTACTTGTAGAAGGCCGACATCATCCCCAGCTCGTTCGCCTGAGGAGGAGGAGGAAGAGGAGGAGGAGGAGGAAGAGGAGGAGGAAGAGGAAGAGGAAGAGGAGGAGGAGGAGGAGGAGGAGGAAGAGGAGGAGGAGGAGGAGGAGGAGGAAGAGGAGGAGGAGGAGGAGGAGGAGGAGGAGAAAAAGAAGAAACTACCGTTAGAAAAATGTCTTCAAAGCCAGACAAAACTTCTCAAATGAGATGCTAAATATCCACAAAGTGACACAAAACATCTGAGAGATGCGTAACAACGACAAAGAGACACAAAGAACTACAAGAGACACAACACAGCTACAAAGAGACACAACACAACTACAAAGAGACACAACATAGCTACAAAGAGACACAACACAACTACAAAGAGACACAACACAACTACAAAGAGACACAACACAGCTACAAAGAGACACAACACAGCTACAAAGAGACACAACACAGCTACAAAGAGACACAACACAGCTACAAAGAGACACAAAGAACTACAAGAGACACAACACAGCTACAAAGAGACACAACACAGCTACAAAGAGACACAACACAGCTACAAAGAGACACAACACAGCTACAAAGAGACACAAAGAACTACAAGAGACACAACACAACTACAAAGAGACACAAAGAACTACAAGAGACACAAAAGAACTATAAAGAGACACAACACAGCTACAAAGAGACACAACACAACTACAAAGAGACACAACACAGCTACAAAGAGACACAACACAGCTACAAAGAGACACAACACAACTACAAAGAGACACAACACAGCTACAAAGAGACACAACACAACTACAAAGAGACACAACACAGCTACAAAGAGACACAACACAACTACAAAGAGACACAAAGAACTACAAGAGACACAACACAACTACAAAGAGACACAACACAGCTACAAAGAGACACAACACAACAACAAAGAGACACAACACAGCTACAAAGAGACACAAAGAACTACAAGAGACACAAAAGAACTACAAAGAGACACAACACAGCTACAAAGAGACACAAAGAACTACAAAGAGACACAAAGAACTACAAAGAGACACAAAGAACTACAAGAGACACAAAGAACTACAAAGAGACACAAAGAACTACAAAGAGACACAAAAGAACTACAAGAGACACAAAAGAACTATAAAGAGACACAACACAACTACAAGAGACACAACACAGCTACAAAGAGACACAACACAGCTACAAAGAGACACAACACAGCTACAAAGAGACACAACACAACTACAAGAGACACAAAGGAACTACAAAGAGACACAACACAACTACAAAGAGACACAACACAGCTACAAAGAGACACAAAAGAACTACAAGAGACACAAAATAACTATAAAGAGACACAACACAGCTACAAAGAGACACTAAAGAACTACAAGAGACACAAAAGAACTACAAAGAGACACAACACAACTACAAAGAGACACAACACAGCTACAAAGAGACACAAAGAACTATAAAGAGACACAAAAGAACTATAAAGAGACACAACACAACTACAAAGAGACACAACACAGCTACAAAGAGACACAAAGAACTACAAGAGACACAACACAACTACAAAGAGACACAAAGAACTACAATAGACACAAAATAACTACAAGAGACACAAAGAACTACAAAGAGACACAAAAGAACTACAAGAGACACAAAAGAACTATAAAGAGACACAACACAACTACAAGAGACACAACACAGCTACAAAGAGACACAACACAACTACAAAGAGACACAACACAGCTACAAAGAGACACAACACAGCTACAAAGAGACACAACACAGCTACAAAGAGACACAAAAAAACTACAAGAGACACAAAAGAACTACAAAGAGACACAACACAGCTACAAAGAGACACAAAGAACTACAAAGAGACACAAAGAACTACAAAGAGACACAAAGAACTACAAGAGACACAAAGAACTACAAAGAGACACAAAGAACTACAAGAGACACAAAGAACTACAAAGAGACACAAAGAACTACAAGAGACACAACACAGCTACAAAGAGACACAACACAGCTACAAAGAGACACAAAAAAACTACAAGAGACACAAAAGAACTACAAAGAGACACAACACAGCTACAAAGAGACACAAAGAACTACAAAGAGACACAAAGAACTACAAAGAGACACAAAGAACTACAAGAGACACAAAGAACTACAAAGAGACACAAAGAACTACAAGAGACACAAAGAACTACAAAGAGACACAAAGAACTACAAGAGACACAACACAGCTACAAAGAGACACAAAGAACTACAAGAGACACAACACAGCTACAAAGAGACACAAAGAACTACAAGAGACACAAAAGAACTACAAAGAGACACAACACAGCTACAAAGAGACACAAAGAACTACAAGAGACACAAAAGAACTACAAAGAGACACAAACAGTTTTTAGTTTTTGTTGCATCTCATCTTAAATACGTTTTGCTTTACAACCCAAAGGTCTGGACATGGACGGCGTTGAGGCAGAGAAACGGCCGGCTATATGAATATATATTTATATATATATGTATATGTATATGAATATATATTTATATATATGTAAATGTATATATGTAAATGTTTATATATATTGCTTGGCGCTGACCTTGCGCAGGATGCGGTAGGAGATGGAGGCGTTGGCGTCGATGATGATGGTCGCCACTTTGTCGTCGCGGATCTCCTTCAGCAGCGGCGTCGGGTCCAGGCTGTCGTCCAGCATGCGCACCGACAGCGTCTCCCTGGAGATGAGGAAGCGGTGGACCAGCTCCTCCAATCGCAGCAGGCCTAGGGAGGGGAGGGGGAGGAGCCAGGAATCAGGAAGTCGTCGGCCGAAACCCATTCATTGATATGGATTCATACTTCAGACTCCAGGAAGAATCACGAGACCTTCAGCGGGGCTCTAATGACACGTTCTAACCACAGGGCACCCTGAGGTGTTTAGGGGGCGGGGCCATCTGTAGTCCCACTGTGGAACACCGGCACCCTGAGGTGTTTAGGGGGCGGGGCCATCTGTAGTCCCACTGTGGAACACCGGCACCCTGAGGTGTTTAGGGGGCGGGGCCATCTGTAGTCCCACTGTGGAACACCGGCACCCTGAGGTGTTTAGGGGGCGGGGCCATCTGTAGTCCCACTGTGGAACACCGGCACCCTGAGGTGTTTAGGGGGCGGGGCCATCTGTAGTCCCACTGTGGAACACCGGCACCCTGAGGTGTTTAGGGGGCGGGGCCATCTGTAGTCCCACTGTGGAACACCGTTAGCGCTGGAGGCCCTGAAGCAGCGGCGCGGCTAACGGGCCAGAAAGCGCTCGCTAAACACCACATCAACGAGGACGAGGAGCGCTGGGGCGGCGAGCCGGGGCGGCCCAGTCGGGTGGGAAAACAAGAGACAGGCTCATGGAGGAGAGGAAAGAGAAAGTAGAGGAAAGGAAAGGAAAGGAGAGGAGAGGAGAGGAAAGAAAAGGAAAGGAAAGGAGAGGAGAGGGAAAGCAGAGGAAAGGAAAGAAAAGGAAAGGAAAGAAAAGGAAAGGAAAGGAGAGGAGAGGAAATTAAAAGTAAGGAAAGGAGAGGAAAGGAAAGGAAAGGAAAAGAAAAGAAATGAAAGGAAAGGAAAGGAGAGGAGAGGAGAGGAAAGAAAAGGAAAGGAAAGGAGAGGAGAGGGAAAGCAGAGGAAATGAAAGGAAAGGAGAGGAAAGGAAAGGAAAGGAAAATAAAGGAAAGGAAAAGAAATGAAAGGAAAGGAAAGGAGAGGAGAGGAGAGGAAATGAAAAGTAAGGAAAGGAGAGGAAAGGAAAGGAAAGGAAAAGAAAAGCAAGGAAAGGAGAGGAGACGAGATGAGAGGAAAGTAAAAGAGAGGAGAGGAAAGAAAAGGAGAGAGGAAAGGTCACAAGAAAATTAACTGCTGTGAAAGTGAGCTCAACTTTGTCAAATGTTCTCAGCCTTGAAGCTGGAAATAAAAAGGACCCCCCCACACACACACACACACTCACACACTCACACACTCACACACTCACACACACACACACACACACACACACACACACACACACACACACACACACACACACACTCACACTCTCACACACACACACACACACACACTCACACTCTCTCACACACACACACACACACACACACACACACACTCACACTCGGCCTTGGCGCACACCAGGCTGGCCGTCGGGTCGCCCAGGGAGTGCAGGATGGATCCCACGGCGAGGCTCAGGTCCTCGTTGCTCGGGTAAAGCGTCACGGAGGCGAAGCGCAGGTACGGCAGCTTCGGGGTCTCCTCCGGACCGATCTTCACATGAGGGATCTGAGGGGGGAGGAGGAGGAAGAGGAGGAGGAAGAGGAGGAAATGAAAAGTGTGACGGAAACAAGAAGAAGAAGAGAAGCAGAAAGGAGAGGAGGAACGCTCCATGGCAGAGGCATCAGAGGAAGAGTTCACCTCCACATGAAAGGAAATGTAATAATAATAACATGTTTCATTTAAAAGGAGGAACATGACCGAATGAGAGGGTTCATCCTCTGGGGAGCGTGCATGTCCTGCTGGTGGAAAGAAAGAAGGGACCCAAAAACATGGAGGAACGTGATTATTATTTCTGTTATTTTTGTGTAACTTGTTTACTTGAAAGTCCATTAAGACCCGGACAGAAATCAATTAATCTAAAACTAGATTATTTAATAAGCATGAAATATGTATTAGACTATTTAAATACTGAATGACTGTTCATTTAATCAGCGGATGGAATTTGCTGTCACATTTGTATGTTCTTTTTAATTATTTTCTGTTTCCTTTTTCAGTCTTTTATTTGTTTGTTTTTTACTTGTTTCAGGCGGCTGGAATGTCCTCACAAAAAAATTCCAGTTTCTGTGGCAATAAACCTGTCAAATTATTGCAATTATTATTAATATACCACATTGTTTATACTTTCTTGCCTCCAGCAGTGAGTGAACAGCGAGGATCTGAGAGCCTCGCACATTAATATCAGCGTTTCAATGCAGCGATTCAACCTGAGCTCAGACCTGCAGAGGTTTAACACGCTAAACTGTTATTAGCTCAGCCGGCGTCGCTCTGATAGCAGAGCTTATGTTTTAATCCAGGCAGAGAAGCCAATGCGGCGACCTGTCGGCGGAGAGGATGTGAGGATGACGAGGGAGAGGTTAAACCCTCTAAAGCCCAGAGATGGCTGCAACCGCTCACCTCTTTCTCCCCACAGATGTGACTGATGGTGGAGCCGGAGGCGGGGCTGGAGGCGGGGCCAATCACGGAGACCACGCCCTTTGGCAGGATCTGACACACTGAGAGGGGAAATAGCAGAAGAAGAAATGTGTTGAAGTTAAAGCCGCAACAACAAAAACAACTCTATGATTCATGAGGACTTTTGTGTCTCTCTCTTAGCTCAGTGTTTGGTCTGAACGCTGCTCCATGTGAACGACTTCGTTACAGATTGTATTCTGAAAACATCTCTATGAGAGCCGAGATATCGATTTAAACAATGAACGGAAACTAAGTGGAGCTCCACAGACAGCGATGTCATGTGATACATCATAAACACTCTGATGTCATGTGATACATCATAAACACTCTGATGTCATGTGATACATCATAAACACTCTGATGTCATGTGATACATTATAAACACTCTGATGTCATGTGATACATCATAAACACTCTGATGTCATGTGATACATTGTCATAAACACTCTGATGTCATGTGATACATCATAAACACTCTGATGTCATGTGATACATTATAAACACTCTGATGTCATGTGATACATTATAAACACTCTGATGTCATGTGATACATTATAAACACTCTGATGTCATGTGATACATCATAAACACTCTGATGTCATGTGATACATTATAAACACTCTGATGTCATGTGATACATCATAAACACTCTGATGTCATGTGATACATCATAAACACTCTGATGTCATGTGATACATTATAAACACTCTGATGTCATGTGATACATTATAAACACTCTGATGTCATGTGATACATCATAAACACTCTGATGTCATGTGATACATCATAAACACTCTGATGTCATGTGATACATCATAAACACTCTGATGTCATGTGATACATTATAAACACTCTGATGTCATGTGATACATCATAAACACTCTGATGTCATGTGATACATTATAAACACTCTGATGTCATGTGATACATTATAAACACTCTGATGTCATGTGATACATTATAAACACTCTGATGTCATGTGATACATCATAAACACTCTGATGTCATGTGATACATCATAAACACTCTGATGTCATGTGATACATTATAAACACTCTGATGTCATGTGATACATTATAAACACTCTGATGTCATGTGATACATTATAAACACTCTGATGTCATGTGATACATCATAAACACTCTGATGTCATGTGATACATTATAAACACTCTGATGTCATGTGATACATCATAAACACTCTGATGTCATGTGATACATTATAAACACTCTGATGTCATGTGATACATTGTTATAAACACTCTGATGTCATGTGATACATTATAAACACTCTGATGTCATGTGATACATCATAAACACTCTGATGTCATGTGATACATCATAAACACTCTGATGTCATGTGATACATTGTTATAAACACTCTGATGTCATGTGATACATTATAAACACTCTGATGTCATGTGATACATTGTAAACACTCTGATGTCATGTGATACATTATAAACACTGTGATGTCATGTGATACATTATAAACACTGTGATGTCATGTGATACATTATAAACACTCTGATGTCATGTGATACATTATAAACACTGTGATGTCATGTGATACATTATAAACACTGTGATGTCATGTGATACATTGTTAGTATATACATAGTGCTTGTAGCTCCTTTAAGGTGAAACATGTGTTCATGCAGGTGTTTTATTTCTAGGTCATTCTGCGTTCGACCTCCAACCACCTCAGCCAATCAGAAGTAAGAGATCCTGTGGCATCGTTAATCTTTTATAATAATGATAAACAAAAGGTAGATTCTTTGAATGTATCAGCCTCTTGTCTCCTAACCTGAGCCTCTCTGTGAGCCGTCATCAGAGGACACGGATAACAGCTGGTTTCATTACAAGAGGAGGAGATAATGATGAGCTTTTCATCGTCTCTGAAGGAAACACGAGCTACTCTCACTCAGCACTCAGAGGTCGTGTGAGCTCGTTCCGAATGGAACAAAATAAAAATGCAACAATAGAAAAACTACGTTGTTTCTTCATAATCAGGTTTTAGGGATTTAAAACATAAAGAAGAAAAATGCACATTAATCTGTTTCTGTATGAACGGATCAATATGTTTTTATTCTGGAGATGCACCGCCTGTACTGTACATGGTGAGCCGAATGTGTGTGTGTGTGTGTGTGTGTGTGTGTGTGTGTGTGTGTGTGTGTGTGTGTGTGTGTGTGTGTTGCGCTGCTCTGACAGAAAACATTAACTGCCTTTGCGTCGGGAAGTCTCTTTTTTGCGCTGCCGGCAGTTGGTAATCAATAAACATCCTGAGCAGCAGCTGATCGTGCAGATCGAGCTCTCCGGTCACGATGACCTTGATGCACGCCGCCGCCGCGCAGCTGAGTGTGTAACACGCTGAGTGTGTAACACACTGAGTGTGTAACACGCTGAGTGTGTAACACGCTGAGTGTGTAACACGCTGAGTGTGTAACAAGCTGAGTGTGTAACACGCTGCGTGTGTAACACGCTGAGTGTGTAACACGCTGAGTGTGTAACATGCTGCATGTGTAACACGCTGAGTGTGTAACACGCTGAGTGTGTAACATGCTGCATGTGTAACACTGAGTGTGTTACACACTCAGTGTTACACATGCAGCATGTTACACACTCAGAGTGTTACACACTCAGTGTTACACACCGCTGCATGTGTAACACTGAGTGTGTAACACGCTGAGTGTGTAACACGCTGCATGTGTAACACTGAGTGTGTAACACGCTGAGTGTGTAACACGCTGAGTGTGTAACACGCTGAGTGTGTAACACGCTGAGTGTGTAACACACTGCATGTGTAACACGCTGAGTGTGTAACACGCTGCGTGTGTAACAAGCCGCCGCCATCCGCCTAACCTTCGGTTTTTTTCGAGCAGAAAGACTAACCATTAAATATTGCCTTTAAGATTCACCTTTTTATCTTTTTATCGTAATTGTATTACTTTATGGCTTTGAAAGTGAAATTGTATAATTTAAACATATTCATTCATATTCTAGTTTTTATTACAGTTAACAGTTTTACTACTTTTCGTTTTCATTTTTGTATCGTTTTATTGTCTCGCATGCATTGGTCCCAAATTGTCAAAATGTTAAATTGCTGAATGGTTTTAGTATTTTCAGTTTTAATAACCTGTATGAAAGGTTCAAAACAACCATAAAATCTGATTGAACGATTCAGTTGATTGATTAAAAGAATAGAGTAGAACTTTATGATCTAAAGAGGCAGAAAAGCATCTTTAATAACAAATATATATATATATATTCAGGGGCAACCAATTCAGCGTTGAAACTGTGTCTGGCAGTTTAAGGCACGTGGAAGATATAAATCTTTTTCAATTCATCGACAGCAAAGGGCGATGTGGATATTTTTAGGACATAACGTCACTTCATCTCCTCGTCCTTCGGTTTTTAAAGAGACAGTAGCGTTCTGGCTGCTGGTGTGTTTTTAAAGAGACAGTAGCGTTATGGCTGCTGGTGTGTCTTTAAAGAGACAGTAGCGTTCTGGTTGCTGGTGTGTTTTTAAAGAGACAGTAGCGTTCTGGCTGCTGGTGTGTTTTTAAAGAGACAGTAGCGTTATGGCTGCTGGTGTGTCTTTAAAGAGACAGTAGCGTTCTGGTTGCTGCCATGTTTTTAAAGAGACAGTAGCGTTCATCTTGTTTTTTTTGCATTCAGAAGTGACACGAGAGGGCCTGTACTGTCGCGCCTTCGGGTGGATGAGGAGGAGGAAGAAAAGGAGGAAGAAGAGGAGGAAAAAGAGGAGGAAGAAGAGGACGGCCACTTACTGGTGTCAGTGGTGTCATAGTGGGAGTCCTTCAGCAGCTCGTAGACGTCCACCTCCACCCTCGCCCGGGACGAGCCCTCCATCAGGCTGTTGATGTTCTCCCTCGCCAGAGCCAGCGCCAGACGCTCGCCGCGGCCGCACGACGACTGGTCATCCAAAATGGCCGCTGGAGGGAGAGCGAGAGAGAGAGAGAGAGAGAGAGAGAGAGAGAGAGAGAGAGAGAGGTGAAGGTGGAGAATAGAAGAACGGGTTTAGCTTCAGGTGGACGTGACATGAAATCCAGGAGAAAGTTTGATTTTAAAATATTTACATGACATAATAAAATCATAATCACAGGTGTTAAAAAAAAACTAACATGAACTAATAAATATGTCATTACTTCAGGAAAACAATCTCTTCAAATTCAAAGATTTTAAGCACAAAAACGCAACGTGCTTTCCCTCCAGTATTAATGTATAAATACTTGGTTTTAATCCACTTGGAGTCATTTCACTATTTCAACACAAGTTTACCAACCAAATACCACAGAACGCTTTCAAATATTCTCCTTTTCATATCTGCCATACTTTCCAGAGTTATTTACAGCTGTTGTTGTTGTCGCTGGAGGAACTTTTCATTCAACACACTTCACACTTTTCTCTGCTGCTGAGGAAGTTTTTCCCTCTGGCTTCAATACTTTGACAGCAGAGGGATATTTATATTTATCTCCTTATCCCAAAGACATGCATTTGTCCTACAAAGGTCCCCTCTTTAAGGTCCCATCTTTAAGGTCCTCTCTTTAAGGTCCTCTCTTTAATGTCCCCTCTTTAATGTCCCCTCTTTAAGGTCCTCTCTTTAAGGTCCTCTCTTTAATGTCCCCTCTTTAATGTCCCCTCTTTAAGGTCCTCTCTTTAAGGTCCTCTCTTTAAGGTCCTCTCTTTACCGTCCTCTCTTTAAGGTCCTCTCTTTACCGTCCTCTCTTTAAGGTCCCCTCTTTAAGGTCCTCTCTTTAAGGTCCTCTCTTTAAGGTCCTCTCTTTACCGTCCTCTCTTTAAGGTCCTCTCTTTAAGGTCCTCTCTTTACGGTCCTCTCTTTACCGTCCTCTCTTTAAGGTCCTCTCTTTAAGGTCCTCTCTCTAAGGTCCTCTCTTTAAGGTCCTCTCTTTACCGTCCTCTCTTTAAGGTCCTCTCTTTAAGATCCCCTCTTTAATGTCCCCTCTTTAAGGTCCTCTCTTTAAGGTCCTCTCTTTAATGTCCCCTCTTTAATGTCCCCTCTTTAATGTCCCCTCTTTAAGGTCCCCTCTTTAAGGTCCTCTCTTTAAGGTCCTCTCTTTAATGTCCCCTCTTTAATGTCCCCTCTTTAAGGTCCTCTCTTTAAGGTCCCCTCTTTAATGTCCCCTCTTTAAGATCCCCTCTTTAATGTCCCCTCTTTAAGGTCCCCTCTTTAATGTCCTCTCTTTAAGGTCCCCTCTTTAAGGTCCTCTCTTTAATGTCCCCTCTTTAATGTCCCCTCTTTACCGTCCTCTCTTTAAGGTCCCCTCTTTAAGGTCCTCTCTTTAAGGTCCCCTCTTTAAGGTCCTCTCTTTAAGGTCCTCTCTTTAAGGTCCCCTCTTTAATGTCCCCTCTTTAAGGTCCCCTCTTTAATGTCCCCTCTTTACCGTCCTCTCTTTAAGGTCCTCTCTTTACCGTCCTCTCTTTAAGGTCCTCTCTTTAAGATCCCCTCTTTAATGTCCCCTCTTTAAGGTCCTCTCTTTAAGGTCCTCTCTTTAATGTCCCCTCTTTAATGTCCCCTCTTTACCGTCCTCTCTTTAAGGTCCCCTCTTTAAGGTCCTCTCTTTAAGGTCCCCTCTTTAAGGTCCTCTCTTTAAGGTCCTCTCTTTAAGGTCCCCTCTTTAATGTCCCCTCTTTAAGGTCCCCTCTTTAA
This sequence comes from Myoxocephalus aenaeus, assembly GCA_038501785.1. Classification (NCBI taxonomy): domain Eukaryota; kingdom Metazoa; phylum Chordata; class Actinopteri; order Perciformes; family Cottidae; genus Myoxocephalus; species Myoxocephalus aenaeus. The sequence goes on along the minus strand of JBAMJR010000316.1, from coordinate 87,818 downwards.
TGTCCCCTCTTTACCGTCCTCTCTTTAAGGTCCCCTCTTTAAGGTCCTCTCTTTAATGTCCTCTCTTTAAGGTCCTCTCTTTAAGGTCCTCTCTTTAAGGTCCCCTCTTTAAGGTCCCCTCTTTAAGGTCCTCTCTTTAAGGTCCTCTCTTTAAGGTCCCCTCTTTAATGTCCCCTCTTTACTGTCCTCTCTTTAAGGTCCTCTCTTTAAGGTCCTCTCTTTAAGGTCCTCTCTTTAAGGTCCCCTCTTTAATGTCCTCTCTTTAAGGTCCCCTCTTTACTGTCCTCTCTTTAAGGTCCTCTCTTTAAGGTCCTCTCTTTAAGGTCCTCTCTTTAAGGTCCTCTCTTTAAGGTCCTCTCTTTAAGGTCCCCTCTTTAATGTCCCCTCTTTACCGTCCTCTCTTTAAGGTCCCCTCTTTAATGTCCCCTCTTTAATGTCCTCTCTTTAAGGTCCTCTCTTTAAGGTCCTCTCTTTAAGGTCCCCTCTTTACTGTCCTCTCTTTAAGGTCCTCTCTTTAATGTCCCCTCTTTAATGTCCCCTCTTTAAGGTCCTCTCTTTAAGGTCCCCTCTTTAATGTCCCCTCTTTAAGATCCCCTCTTTAATGTCCCCTCTTTAAGGTCCCCTCTTTAAGGTCCTCTCTTTAAGGTCCTCTCTTTAAGGTCCCCTCTTTAAGGTCCCCTCTTTAAGGTCCTCTCTTTAAGGTCCCCTCTTTAAGGTCCTCTCTTTAATGTCCTCTCTTTAAGGTCCTCTCTTTAAAGTCCTCTCTTTAAGGTCCCCTCTTTAATGTCCCCTCTTTACCGTCCTCTCTTTAAGGTCCCCTCTTTAATGTCCCCTCTTTACCGTCCTCTCTTTAAGGTCCCCTCTTTAAGGTCCTCTCTTTAAGGTCCTCTCTTTAAGGTCCCCTCTTTAATGTCCCCTCTTTAAGGTCCCCTCTTTAATGTCCCCTCTTTACCGTCCTCTCTTTAAGGTCCCCTCTTTAAGGTCCTCTCTTTAATGTCCTCTCTTTAAGGTCCTCTCTTTAAGGTCCTCTCTTTAAGGTCCCCTCTTTAAGGTCCCCTCTTTAAGGTCCTCTCTTTAAGGTCCTCTCTTTAAGGTCCCCTCTTTAATGTCCCCTCTTTACTGTCCTCTCTTTAAGGTCCTCTCTTTAAGGTCCTCTCTTTAAGGTCCTCTCTTTAAGGTCCCCTCTTTAATGTCCTCTCTTTAAGGTCCCCTCTTTACTGTCCTCTCTTTAAGGTCCTCTCTTTAAGGTCCTCTCTTTAAGGTCCTCTCTTTAAGGTCCTCTCTTTAAGGTCCTCTCTTTAAGGTCCCCTCTTTAATGTCCCCTCTTTACCGTCCTCTCTTTAAGGTCCCCTCTTTAATGTCCCCTCTTTAATGTCCTCTCTTTAAGGTCCTCTCTTTAAGGTCCTCTCTTTAAGGTCCCCTCTTTACTGTCCTCTCTTTAAGGTCCTCTCTTTAATGTCCCCTCTTTAATGTCCCCTCTTTAAGGTCCTCTCTTTAAGGTCCCCTCTTTAATGTCCCCTCTTTAAGATCCCCTCTTTAATGTCCCCTCTTTAAGGTCCCCTCTTTAAGGTCCTCTCTTTAAGGTCCTCTCTTTAAGGTCCCCTCTTTAAGGTCCCCTCTTTAAGGTCCTCTCTTTAAGGTCCTCTCTTTAAGGTCCTCTCTTTAAGGTCCCCTCTTTAATGTCCCCTCTTTAATGTCCCCTCTTTAAGGTCCCCTCGTTAAGGTCCTCTCTTTAAGGTCCTCTCTTTAAGGTCCCCTCTTTAATGTCCTCTCTTTAAGGTCCCCTCTTTAAGGTCCTCTCTTTAAGGTCCCCTCTTTAATGTCCCCTCTTTAAGGTCCCCTCTTTAAGGTCCTCTCTTTAAGGTCCCCTCTTTAATGTCCCCTCTTTAAGGTCCCCTCTTTAATGTCCCCTCTTTACCGTCCTCTCTTTAAGGTCCCCTCTTTAAGGTCCTCTCTTTAATGTCCTCTCTTTAAGGTCCTCTCTTTAAGGTCCTCTCTTTAAGGTCCCCTCTTTAAGGTCCCCTCTTTAAGGTCCTCTCTTTAAGGTCCCCTCTTTAATGTCCCCTCTTTAATGTCCCCTCTTTAAGGTCCCCTCTTTAATGTCCCCTCTTTAAGGTCCTCTCTTTAAGGTCCCCTCTTTAATGTCCTCTCTTTAAGGTCCCCTCTTTAATGTCCTCTCTTTAAGGTCCCCTCTTTAATGTCCCCTCTTTACCGTCCTCTCTTTAAGGTCCCCTCTTTAATGTCCCCTCTTTAAGGTCCTCTCTTTAAGGTCCTCTCTTTACCGTCCTCTCTTTAAGGTCCTCTCTTTAAGGTCCTCTCTTTAAGGTCCTCTCTTTAAGGTCCCCTCTTTAAGGTCCTCTCTTTAAGGTCCTCTCTTTAAGGTCCTCTCTTTAAGGTCCCCTCTTTAATGTCCTCTCTTTAAGGTCCTCTCTTTAAGGTCCTCTCTTTAAGGTCCCCTCTTTAAGGTCCTCTCTTTAAGGTCCTCTCTTTAAGGTCCTCTCTTTAAGGTCCCCTCTTTAAGGTCCTCTCTCTAAGGTCCTCTCTTTTAGATGCGTTCAGGGCTCATTTTAAGGCCCAGTGGGTATTATTTTGTAAACATCTTTTTTCTAAGTTTTGACTTTGCCGCGGTGACAACATCTGTCCACAGACGACCGACACACGCAGACGCACACGGGGAAAACAATAGAAGTGTAGCCGGTAAACATAGTTCCGAACAAAACATTGCATTCCTGCAAACAGATGCCCCTGAACGCACCGCCGCTTTGAAGAATGGAAACGCTGCAGCGCACCGGATCACATGCTAACACCAGCATGAGTCAGATTAGTAATAATAATCTCAGCTCTGGGAGATGTGTCACGTCTCAGCTTTAAACACTTCATCAACAAACAACAAACGCTCCGAAAGAAAAAGAAGTGTTTTGTCGACACGAGACACTACAACAGACTCAATTGAAAGTTCTTTGTGAACGCTGAACACAGATGCAAATGGGACACCAGTGATTGGCAGTCAGCCAGGTGAGAGAACATCACCTGCAGCCGGATGCTCGTCCCAGAAATAGACGCTCGTCCTTGGATTTAAAACAGGAAGCCGAGCGGAGCGTTCGCAGCAGCTGCAGCGTGAAACACACTCGTCATCGTTTCTATTTCCGCCGCTTCAGAGCGCAGCAGCACCTGCCACGTGGGTCCGCCTGCTTCGCACGCTGAAGACGTTACACCTGTACGACAGCAGCCTCTCCGTCTGCCTGGGATCAGCGATCGGCTCGGTCGACCCCATCTTAAGCCCGGCAGGTAAACAGAGCTCACTGCTGCAGATGAGAGGCTCTCTTGTTTAAACACAGGCGGAGACTCTCAGGCTCAGGACTTGATTAGGAGCCTGAGGATGGATCGTATTCTCGGTGCAACGCATCCATCCCGGCTCCATCCCGAGAGGCCGCGGGGCGCCGCTCAACCAGGAGGAAATCAAAGTGAATGCGCTGCTGCCTCAGTAACAAGCAGAGCGGGGTTTGTTCTGCATGTTGATTTGTGCGTCCTAAATAATTAAAGCCTCTCGGGGCAAACTAGGAGGCAATTTATCGTGTCCTTCCTCAAAGAAAAAGGGACTGTTGTGGGTTTCTGCGGTTTAGGAAGAGCAGAGAGAGAGAGAGAGCCGGATGGTTCACGTTGCTCTGCGGCTACACGGGAACACGAGGACGTGGCATCGGACGTGTGTTCCAGACCTGGGAGTCTTCCCTCGGGGCGACACGTTACATTTATACAGAGCTAAATGGTTTTCCCCAATACGCCGTCTAGATTAGTTTTTAAAATGTTGTGAAAAAGAGATGTTCTTGTCAGGACTTTGCCATCGGGGCCGTGCGGCATCCTGCGTCAGGTGACAGGTTTCCCAACATGTTCCTCAACATGTTGTGGAACATGCTGAAGGAATATAGGGAGCTTGTCTCAAGGTATCACCAGAAAGGAAATAAATCGACCCGTTGCTAAGCCCCGCCCCTTTTACCATGGAGCCCACACTGTCACTAACTGCACTCGCAGAAGAAACACTCTCCGGTTGTGACATCTGGTGAGAAGGGAGGTCTTTATTCACTGTTACGATCATTAAAGAGCAAAAGCAGCATGTGTAGACATTAGTGTAGCTAATGTAGCTAACGTAGCATAGAAGTAGGACTCCAACTGTTTTCATTGCTGATTAATCTGTCAATTATTTTCGTGATTAATCGATTGGTTTGGTCTCAGAGGACGACCTCAGTTTACTGTCATTTACATTTAAATAGCTGGAATCAGAGAACTTAGAACGGATGAATTAATTGAGCAGCGCTAACGCACTCTGCTAACGTTAGCGCCACAGGATTCTATGTAGAAACAAATATCTCCTCTCAACCTCTCATGGGAACGAGTTTCACTGTCACACAACATTTCACCACGACGAGCTCCAAGTGTGTGTGTGTGTGTGTGTGTGTGTGTGTGTGTGTGTGTGTGTGTTTTACACATAAAGCGGTGGGTGGAAGTCATAAAAGGGATTCGTCTCACACTACAAACGCTGCTCAGAGCCGTTTGTGTCCACGCTGTGAAAACACTTCCTGGTGTCTCACGTTATCACAAAGTATTTATTATATATCTTATATATTTTATTATATATGATGTGTATTAAGACATTTATCTCTAAAAGGCAGAGGAGTACGAGACAACAAATCCCTAGTAGCAAAACTGTGATGTCGCCTTCTATTTTGCAAAAAGACGAAGAGGAAGAACTCAGTTCCCAGAGGGGGATGAAGAGGATGAGGAGGATGAGGGGGATGAAGATGAGAGGGGAGATAAAGATGAAGAGTCTTCTTTTTACATTGTATCATGAATGTTGTTTTTTTGTTGTCGTGTATTTTTTTATCATTTGTATCGTCCCAGTTGTCGTAAAGACGAGAAGAAGACATTCAGTTGCATCATTATCCATATTATCTTTGTTTATGGTGATAATTGCCAATACATATTTTTGGAATGGTAATACACTTAAAACCTCTCAAAGGAGATCATATGCACATAAACCTATGGGTATGTACCTTTGGGTATATTATCTTTGGCAATTTGTATGCCATTGTTTTGTCCGTTTTTATTATGAATATGCAGCGCTGCAGTAGTCATTAGTTGACACTGACGAGCCGATGGAGCCGTTTCCTGTGATTTTCCTCCGGCCGCTCCGGTTCACCAGCTCCAGGTTGTAATATCACATTACGCCGTTTCAACTCTACGTTTTCACCCCGATGCAGAAATGTCCCCTCGTTTTCACGTAAAGAGGCCGAGGAGCCGCCGCTGTGTTTTCTGTGGAGATTGGACCCGATAACCTCCTTCATGGAGGCAGCCGGGCGCTGCGCTGCCCCTGCAGGCCGCGTGGGCAACAGCAGGAACTAATGGACCAGCAGGGTTTCTCGTCCCTTTCCTCTGAGCTTCATGCTTCTGACGGGCTTTGATACGAGGGTGGAAGTCTGGACTCTGGGGGAAGACGATCGACGTGTTCATGGAGACGGGACTGGAAACAACACGTCGATGGTGGGGGGGTCGTGATCACAGCAACCCTCTGGGGGCCGCTGTCCTTTCAGAGGCAAAGTGAGTGTGTCCATGTCCATGAGTATAAAGGTCCAAATCTCTCATTTCTTCTTCCTGTTATGTGTTTACGTTTCAGAGTCTCACGGAAATATGGATCCGTGTTCTGTGGCCGGGTCGATGTGTCTCGCCTCTTTAGTCCCCGACTGAAATATTATATTTAACTAAAGTCAAATTTTAAACTTCATTTCAATGGTTGTATACATGCAGGTTTATGTACATGAAGTTTTATATACATGAAGTTGTATATACATGCAGGTTTATATATATATACACATGTAGGTTTATATACATGCAGATTTATATATATATGCAGGTTTATATTATAATGCAGGTGTATATATAAATATATATATATGCAGGTTTATATACATGCAGATTTATATACATTCAGTGTTTCCCTCCAGGACACTTCGACATGAGGACAGCAGCAGCTGGGGATCGAACCGCCAACCTTCTGGTTTAAGCCAATCAACCGCCACCATTAGATCTGTTCAGACATTGATGTGATCTTGTTGTTTCGTCTTTATTTCTTGAAATACGTACACAAATTAGAGGGAAAGTTCTGCCACAACGTTCCCTTCCCGTTCCTCCTCAGTGTCCCGCTCTCTGATTGGTCGGTCCAGTCACGTGACAGCAGCTGCTTTAATCCCACACAGTAAAACATTCATGCCAGAGACGAGCGCCTGCAGCTGTAGTGTGAGACTCATTTAGCAGAGATAATACAGTGAAGCTGCAGGCTGTTGGTAACGAAGTTGCTGCTTTTCTCAAAAGAGGCAAAGATCCTTCAGAATAAAGCTCCGGGCCGACGGAGGGTTTGTTTACTCTGGTTTCTCCTCTCCTCTTCCTTTCTTTACCTCGTAATGTGTTCACTGGTTTGTCCTGTGAGGTTTCCGTCCTTTACTTTTAGAAGCTCAGAGGTTGGACTACGGGGGGAAAACTAAACCTATGAAATCTATATTCCGTTTGTGTTTTCATCCAAAATGAGATTTTTTTGGGCCTTTTCACATACAAATAAATGACGTCTTCACCTCCTAAAGTGACTCGTGCCCAGAATTAGAAAATAAAGGTTGCATCTGAGCTCATTGTTAAAGGATTAATGTTGCCGCCGCTCGGCGCTGACACGCCGGCTCGCCTGTCGTTAGGAGATATTTACTGACGAGCGGGCGCTAATGACTCCTTCACGCTGACGGATGGCGCCGGTCGGCATCATTCGCGGAGGTTCCGGCGGCGGCTGAAGGACGAGGACGCCGCTGCTGAATAGTTAAACGTGTCACTGCAACATTTATGCACTTGACTTGATATTTAATGCTCGCCGGAGTCGGAAGAATCTGCACAGCGGTGTCAGTCGATGATTTATTTTATGCTCTTTTGATTTTCCAAAGGTTAAAAGTCAACGCTTTGCATTCAGCGCAGAGGGTGGACACAATAACGGGAACAGGTGACGCCGGGTAACGGGACGGTGTGACAATGCGGTCCCGCCAATGGTGGGTCAGGGTGGGGTGGGGTGGGGATTAGCAATCAACGCCTCCTGATCCTCCATCGTAGGTTTGTAGTCCTTTAAGCCCTCACCCCCCAGCCAGCATGTCCATGTGGGGCCCATAAGGTTTAAATTTGGGCTGCAGATAAGGGTCCCAAGTGGGTTTGTCCGCAGTTTCCACGGTGGCCTCACCTGTGTTTGCCCATACTGGTTTATTCACCGGAACCCATAATGTAGCCTATTTGGGTCCCACTTAAAGCCCAGTCAGATCCCTCTTAAAGTCGGTGAATAAACCGGTGAATAAACCCAGTCCGCACCAACTTGAAACCCGTATGGGCAAACACAGGTGAGGCCACCGTGGAAACTGCGTTTTGAGGTCTTTATACTTCCTGGTTCATGATTACAAGGATAACACACACACAATCATTTAGTTATATCTATGAGTTAGGCTTTGAGAGCAGTCTGGACCTGTCACGGTTTGGGATTTTTCTGGGTTCCTGTTTTATTTTGAAGTTCTGTCTCGTGTGTCCTCTGTTCCCCTGCACTTCCTGCCCCTGTGATTGTCTGCCTTGTCCCTGATTATGTCCTGCTGTGTCAAATGACCCACACCTTCCCCTTGTACTTAAACCCTGTGTGTCTCCTGTTCCCTTGTCGGTTGTACTGAGTGCCCGTGTGTTTCCTGTTGGTTCCCCTGCGTACTTCTGCCTTTTGTTCCGTTCTGTCGGAGCCCTGCTTTGTTTTGAGAATAAAGATACTTTTCTTGCACCGCGCATCTGCATTTGGGTCCTCACTCTCCGAGCTTCGCGTGACAGAACCAACGGGTCACAGCCTTCATCCACATGGTGGGTATCCAATGAAGCATCGGTGTCACTTTAAGGGTCGCCATCTAAAAGATAACCAGCGTTACTTGTTGCCCAACCAAAGAATATCTTATCTTTTAGCTTTCCTTTCCTTTCCGACGAACCGATCGATGACAAACTCATCCGGATGCCTTCTGACGCACAGACTGACTTCCTGTTTGTTTTCTTCTTCACGGCTTCTGTGAACACTAATTGCCGTATGGGGAACTATTGACCTGTGAGCCGGTGCGGCGGCTCGGCCGGAGACCCGCGACACCGACGGCGAGCCGCTCTAATTAAACCTCATCTGGGTCGCTTCTCGGCGTGACGGAGATTAATCTGCGCGTTCGACTCGTGTGATTGATAATTACAGCGGAGTCATTCTTGCCTTTGTGATTTTGATTGCCGCTCGTTCTGAAGTGCGGCTTCTAATTGCTCTGCTTTTGTTTTGAAGAACAACGGCGACGACGAGGTCCTGGAACGTGCCGACGGCGTTCTGTAAACACGACTGTGCTCGGGTCTCGGGTGTTGTTGCTCTGGCGGGTAAGTGGAGATTGTTGCGTGTCCCACTGCTATAATTGGAGTGTGGTTTGTGTTCCAATCCCATCCGAACGCGCCCCGAAGACTTTAAATCATCCACGGCGGGACACTCTGTGCCGGCTTCTGCTGCTGGCACCGTTTCCCTCATCGCCGAGTCCTTAAACGACAGAAACACTTTAACAGTGAACCTTGAAAATGTGTTTATAGCCGAGCGCGTTGGGAGTTGAACACAATTAGATTTTCCATCACCTGGAGAGAGAAACGCAGCTGAAAGGAAACGTTCACGCCGACGGCCGCCAAACACGCATTTTGGGCTGAATTCAAAACAAACAGATATTCTGACTTTTGATTGGTCTTTTAAAGCAACTTCTTCAACTCAAGAAACAAAAATTCAATGTTCCTGTCAAAATAATGAATTAATACAAAATATTAAAGAAACCAGCCACCTTTCTGTATAATATCTCCTTCAGGTAGTACGTTTATTCTTCCTACTTTAACTAGCACATGAAATAAATAGAAAACCAATAGATTTTAACAGATTATTAAAGACAAACAACTCCCTCCAAATGGATTAATCCGCTGCTGAAAGTTGTTATTTTTTAGTTTTATAAAACCAACAGTGGCCAGTTACAGATTGAAGTATTCAGTGAGAAACATTCACATTCGAGCTGAGGATTTGTTGAAAATAAAAAATAAAAAAAATGCCCTTTTGGTTAAATAACATGTTGACATTTGTATTACTTATTATTTTTCCGTCATGGATACATGTTCCACCTTGCAGCTTTTATTTTGAAGGTCAAATGTGTTATTTTCACTGTAACTCCATTTATCAGACATGACATGAAGTTTGTTTCACTGTGTGTGTGTGTGTGTGTGTGTGTGTGTGTGTGTGTGTGTGTGTGTGTGTGTGTGTGTGTGTGTGTGTGTGTGGAGCAGTCAGCTGTTGTTAATGGAGGAGTTAAAGGTGGTCCATTATACATCACCAGGCCCACCGGTTGCCTTGGCAGCCCGCATTTAAGTGCCCACCGGTTTTGCTCCGAAGCCCCGCGTGATGAAAGCAACGAGGGATGAAAACCGTATCTGCTGCGAGGAGAGACCTGAACTTTGACTTCCAGCGGTAAGTCCCGTTGCTATTGGAGTTAATCTTCCTCTGACAGCAGCTGAGAGCAGAGCGGCCACAAAGGGAAGTAACCGAGACGCTCTGATCCAGTCTCTCTCTGTGTGTTAGCACGACAAGACCGACCCGGGATGGAACCAAAACGAGGAGGAGGAGGAAGAGATGGAAACAAAACAAGGAGGAAGAGATGGAACCAAAACAAGGAGGGGGAGGAAGAGATGGAACCAAAACAAGGAGGAAGAGATGGAAACAAAACAAGGAGGAAGAAGAAGAGATGGAGGTGGTGGAGATGAGAGGAGAAACCAAATGACAAGGAGAGAGAGAGAGGATGATGAGAGAGAGAGAGAGAGAGAGAGAGGGAGAGAGAGAGAGAGAGAGAGAGATATGATTAATACGGGGAATGTGTTTGTGTGTGTTTTCATTCATGGAGAAAATAGGATTCTGGGTAAATAATGACATTTCCACCAGGAGCTTTGGCGTTATGTATTTCTCCAATTAAGTTTTTCCATCTGCCAATTTTGAGAACATTTGGAAACCGACACCGCGACCGCTTCCTGGAGGAGAGGAACCGGCCGTCAGGTCGGTATCAGTGTTTGTACGATTACTGCGTCTCAATCTTGGCTCTGAAGTCTTCGTCGAGTCCCAAGTCGAGACCAATGAGCGCCAATCAAGTTTCAAATCCAGACCGACTGGTCCGGATCAAGTTCTTAGTCAAACCCTAAAGGTTCTAAGTCAAGACCAAGACCAATCCTGACTAACTGGTCCCAATCCCTCTCTTAGTCCAGACCAGCAAGTCCCAATTGAGTACCAAGTCAAGACAAATGACATGCAATCAAGTCCAAGACCAACAAGCTCCAAGTCCAGACCAGCAGGTCCCAATCAAGATATTTCAGTTTGGAGCGAAGTGGGGCTCTGACCAGCCTGGAGGGTCAAAGGATGTGCAGGTCTTCCCTGCGAGTTCTTTTTGTTATCAGGAACAAGTTGAAACCAGTTTTTTTTTTTTACTGCAGACAGACAGACATTGTGGGATTCGAACCCGCGTCACGGTGGCGGTACTCACCCATCCGGACGGCAGACAGGATGCTGGCCCGGCTGAAGGAGAGCGGCGCCGTGGTCAGCAGCAGGACGGCGACGTAAATCGACAGCAGCAGTGCTGGCAGAGCCGGCATCTTCCACTGCTCCTCATGGAGAACGGTCTGCTGGCTGCCTGCACCGCCACCTGCAGGACAGGAGGGATCATTACCACCACATTACAGACAGCGCGTCACACAACCAGGCGAGGTGAGAGTAGTATAGAGGGGACACTTTTACGCATACACGTACGTGCACACGTATATGTGCACGCTCTACACTACCGTAAAAGTTGACCGGAGGTAGGAGCGGCTCGTAACCCGACTTTTACGGTGCTGTTGAGGGCAGACAACTGAAGTCTGGTTGTATAGAAGTCTATAGAAGATGACTCTACTTCTCAGTAAACATTGTAAACATGAGTTCCAAATATGGTCACTTAAAAAATAACATGGCGACAGCCTTAATCCAAGATGGCGACGGAAAAATTGCAGAACTCCAGGCTTCAAAACATCGGTCTACACAGCAAAAGGTGACTTCACAATAAAACTACGGCTTTACAGTCTGTCAGCTCGCAACAAGTCAGTGATTTCAGAGAATTTGATCAGTGCGTCAGTGCAGGAGTCACTGTTACCTCGTTGGTTTGTGATTCATACACAAACGCTGGTCGACGGTATGCAGTCACAGACTGAAATACGAGTGTGTGACATATAAAGAGACTGAGAACAATGAAATCAGACGCCATTAAAACACAATGTGACAGAGAGCGGGACTGAACGGAGGTTTAACCAACGGAGACTCTGCAGAGCAACTCAACGCCGGCTGTGAGCGACAAAGAAGAAGAGATTTGAGTTTTTTTCTTCCTGCTGTTCAGGTGTTTCAGGATTGGAGTGGATGTGGACGAGGAGATTAGAGACCAAGTGTAAATATGAGAGGGAGGGGAGAGAAAATGTGAGTGAAGGACAAGAGAGCCAGACGGAGGGAGGAAGAATAGAAAGAAAGAGAACGCTGAAAAGAAAAGAGAGCGAGAGACGGAGAGAGAGAGAGCGGCACATGTTGCAGAGGGAGAGAGATTTAAAATGGCCGAGTGAGGGACCGTGACGAAACGGCCAAATCTCCAAAGCAGATTAGAGAGAATAAGCGAGATTCTTTTCATTAGCGTGTGTGTGTGTCTGTCTATGTGTGTATGTGTGTCTATGTGTCTATGTGTCTATATGTGTGTGTGTGTGTGTGTGTGTGTGTGTGTGTGTGTGTGTGTGTGTGTGTGTGTGTGTGTGTGTTGCACGTTTTCCCAGATCAACAACACGACGAGTGCAGAGCCCACAACCGACATGCAACCCTGTTCAATCCCATCATGCAACGGCTTCGTCTCGGCATTTTATCGCCCCCCACCCCCAATGAGACACTCCTGCATGGATTTAAATGTTTTGTCTCAGATTGCAAACTGATCGTTGGAGGGTAAAAACATGTGGCCGTGGAGGCGGAGCCTCATGGAGGAAGCTCCATGTCGCCTGGAAGGCCGAAATAAAGGAGACTAAAGTTTGTTTCATTCTTTCTTTCAAACCTTTGAGTTCCTTCTTCGCTCATCAAGTCTGAAAACTGGAACAAAAAAAATTGGAATCTTTGAGAAGCCAAAAGAGATCAAAGTGAACCTTCAAAAACAATCAGCTGTTCGCCAACGGAGGGAATGAACGGAGAAAGAAAGAGCGGGAACAAGAAGAAGAACAAGATGAGGTGGGAAGAGAAGTGATTCATGAAACAAACGGACATGAAGTCAACGATCTGAGAGACAGGAAGAGACGCGATGGCGAGCCGAGACAGGAAGTGAGAAACGGCCGCAGGCAGAAATAAACAAACCATGAGAACAATTAATCAGCTCTTTTTCCATGCCGTCGTTTCAGCGAATGCGCCGACGGGACCCCGCTGATCCCGGACCCCGCTGATAGCGGACCCCGCTGATCCCGGACCCCGCTGATAGCGGACCCCGCTGATCCCGGACCCCGCTGATAGCGGACCCCGCTGATCCCGGACCCCGCTGATAGCGGACCCCGCTGATAGCGGACCCCGCTGATCCCGGACCCCGCTGATAGCGGACCCCGCTGATAGCGGCCGCCGGCCCCGAGGCCTGGACTTCATCAGCGCCTCTCAATGCTCTGTTGACTCAGTTTCCACACGAGGCGCCGCGCTGACGCTCAGTCGCTGAGACTCACAGCGACTTCATCAGCCCGACGAGAGAAGAACTACAGAGGCTCCTGAGGACGTGTGTGTGTGTGTGTGTGTGTGTGTGTGTGTGTGTGTGTGTGGTTGTTTGTATTTTGTTTGGTGTTTGTTCAGTGCAGAAACACAACAAAGCAGGGAGTCGTAATGTTTTTTTAAACTGGGCGAGAGGGTCAGAAAGCATCTGAAAGAGTCTGAAGGGTTTAAAGAAGGAGACACAACCACTTCATCTGAAAAAGTCTGTCTGACGGCGAGGCGAAGCGCTGAGAACACACTTGGAAAATGTTTTTCTGAGTCACTGGATCTCTATCCATTGGTCAAATGTGTTGCCATTGTTTCCTCGTACAAAAACTACAAGGAGACGCAAACCAAACGCACCCATGCGGCGATGCAGCGGCCACACGGCCTGACGTAGTGATACGAAGGCGGGAGCAGAGGTGGGCGGAGCCTAACAGACACGTGACTTTCAACCACTTTCTTGATTTATTTCTCACGTAACTTCAGCAGCTTCTCTTCCGTATATTTAAACTCAAACGACGTGCCATCCAGAAACCTGACTGAGTGTTTTAGTTGCACAAAACAACAGAAATGAACACGCGTTGCTGGAAAAAAAGAAAGTAACTTTTGGTAAGATATCCAGCATTGTTTGAGGATACGTTGCACTGCTTTATATAAAAGACAGTATGACTCTTTATTTAGATCACAGTCAGAAAAAACAAATAGCTGAGAGGAGCAACAACACAAGAAGCTGCTTTTGTTTTCTTCTTTCTGGGCTTCTAAAGTGAGTTAAAGTCCGGTTTAAACTGATCTGTGTTCAGGGTAACGTGTGTTTGGAGCCAGAGGTTTGTGTAGGAAGCACCACACGGTGCTTCCTGTTCTACCCGTCGACAGAAAACCCGTGAAGAAGAACAGCGTCATAGAGGTTTAACACTTCAAACCCGGTCTCAGTCAACATGAACACATCTCTCAGCACAAAAGGTTGGGAAACACGCCTTCTAATCTTCAGAAACCCCAAACTACCCCCCCATCAAGGCGGTGCGGTAAAGGTCACGTCGTAAATTTGCCTCTCCTGCCTCTTCTCACTCAGATAAAAGAGGGAACAGCTGGACGATGGTATCTGAGCCACCTTTAGAAGAGGGAATGAAGCGCTCAGTGTGTCGGGTCACGGCCCTTAACGCTCACCTAAATACCGAAATATAGGTCATTAGCTCTCGCTCCCTGCTTTGGACGAGGAGGTTTGTTTTGCTTCCTGTAATGACTCATCCTCTCGTTCAGCCGCTGACACGCAACACGTCTCTGCTGCCTCTGAACACAGAAGGTTTGACTCCTGCTTCTGAAGAAGTAACATTTAATATCGTCGCCCTGCAGGGACGAGAGTGAGGAAGAATGATTTCTAATGGAATCGCACCGTAACAGGAAGTCTGCATGCTTGTTGGCCCAAAGATGAACCTTCCACCCAAATAATACAATAATGTCACCATGTTTAATGGTGACATTACTTTTCTTGGTAAAGGTGATTTATGAAACTTTGCATTTCGCTTTCTTTCTCAGATGAAGTTCAAACTAATGCTTGTTTTTCTGTTCCATGAACCCAGACATGAGACAACATTACTTTCCACTTCCTGTTGCCACATCTTGAAGTCAAAGTGTTTTTTGATTAGAGGTCTGAAATAAGGTCCGTAGTTGTTTGTTCTCTGATATAAAGTAGGTCCCTAAATGTCCTCTTGGGGACTTCAGAAGCTCTTATGTGTCTGACCGGCCACTTAAACACTTAGAGGTGGTTTCACTCAGCGAGGGCTGAGGATACGCCCGCGTGGGGTTCAGGTGCAAGAGGAGTTCAAGGCTTTTCAACACTTGTGGAGCCACATGTGTTTGATGCAGACGCCTTACGAGTCCTCGTGTGCCGTGAGACACAGAAACCTTTAGGGTCAACAAGCAGATCCTTATTTCACAGAACCTTTCTTTGTATATTCGTTTAATAAGAATTCTGAGTTTTACAGGAAGCATCATGACGCCACACAGCTCACTATCAGCAAGTCTAGTGTCGTGTTCAGGGACACAAATTGTCTTTGAGTTATTTAGGATCCTTATTTGTGGATTAAAAGCATCCATGAGACTGAGCAACAGTGATGTAGTTCATAATATCCAGAAAGACGACTACTGGTGTGTGAGGGGAGACCAGAAGACCAGAGGACTGAGTTCATCACCGAGTTTATTGTGTTTATTCTCATGGTTTTGTTGCCTAATCTTAACTGTTAATGGTTAACGTTTGCTTGTACATGAAAGCAATAGATTGCATTTCATGGCGGTTTCACTGCAGTGAGACCTACAGAACTACAGAACTACTACAAACTAGTACAAATTACTACCAACTGGTAAAAAC
This sequence comes from Myoxocephalus aenaeus, assembly GCA_038501785.1. Lineage (NCBI taxonomy): Eukaryota > Metazoa > Chordata > Actinopteri > Perciformes > Cottidae > Myoxocephalus > Myoxocephalus aenaeus. The sequence goes on along the minus strand of JBAMJR010000316.1, from coordinate 72,585 downwards.
TACTACAAACTAGCACAAACTACTACAAACTACTACAAACTAGTACAAACTACTACCCAGAACTACCTACAGCCCGCAGAGTTAAATAAATGTGATTTTAAAAGCGTCTGTAATTCCTTCCCCAACACGCAGGTGTCCCGTACCTGAACGCCTCTTCCTGCTCGCTGCTCGTTGACGGGAAGAAGAACAATGAAGAGTTCAGCTTCCCGCCGCGTGTGATGGTATTTATCTATTTTCTGGGAGAAGAAAATAAAAGCTTGTTGAAAGCTTATCGCTCAGCAGCAGAAGAAGCGCAGAGGCATCTGTCTCGCGGCACCTTATCGACAACCTAAAGAGCTTCTCGGCACATTATTCATCAGATAAGTAGCAAACAGCAGTGGGAGGTATCGACGGAGGAGAGGAAGAAACACAACGAGCGAAGAAAAGGGAACAATCTCCTCAGATGTTACACTGAAAGCTTCGCCGCCAGCATTCCTCATTCGGCCTTTAAGTTCTTATTGAATTAAACGGCCTGGAAGGCCTCATTTAGACGGGATGCAGGGAGACTCCTCTGAGATCTCACCAACGAATTCACCCTCATGGACCGGCAGAGCGTGGTCTACATGGAAGCGGTCTTTATGGATGTGGTCTTCATAGACGTGGTCTACATGGAAGCGGTCTTTATGGACGTGGTCTTTATGGATGTGGTCTTCATAGACGTGGTCTGGATGTGGTTGTCTTCTTGGACGTGGTCTTTATGGACGCGGTCTTTATAGACGCGGTCTTCATAGACGTGGGCTTCATGGACGTGGTCTTCATGGACGCGGTCTTTATGGATATGGTCTTTATGGATATGGTCTTCATGGACATGGTTGTCTTCATGGACGTGGTCTTCATGGACGTGGTCTTTATGGATGTGGTCTTCATAGACGTGGTCTGGATGTGGTTGTCTTCTTGGACGTGGTCTTTAAAGACGCGGTCTTCATGGACGTGGGCTTCATGGACGTGGTCTTCATGGACGTTGTCTATATGGACGCTGTCTTTATAGACGTGGTCTTTATGGACGTGGTCTTCTTGGATGTGGTCTTCATGGACGCGGTCTTTATGGATATGGTCTTTATGGATATGGTCTTCATGGACATGGTTGTCTTCATGGACGTGGTCTTCATGGACGTGGTCTTCATAGACGTGGTCTTTATGGACGTGGTTGTCTTCATGGACGTGGTCTTCTTGGAAGTGGTCTTTATAGATATGTAATATATAAGTAAAAGAAGGAGCATTGGAACCAGACAGAGGAACTACATGAGACTAGATAGGAGATCAGTTGGATCCGGTTTACTTCTTACTCAAGTCTGTTGCATCGAACTCTCAACACTTCCATTGATTTCTTTCATTCATTTTCGTGAATCCAACAGCAGTAAAACAGGAGGATGGAGGGTTGGAGGCGGAGCTTAGACTTCATGGACCGGCCCCGCCAGAGCTGTTTGTTTTCCAGCACCACCGAGACGCATTGAGCTGCTAACAGGAACTGCTAACCGCTAATCTGGCTCATTCATATTGCTTTTCTCCTTCTATTGTGGTGCGGTGATATCTTAATATAAATCTGTGTGTCATCTGCATAATCATGACGATATATTTGGTTGTTTCAGTGGGAGGGTGTTGCACAGAAGAGGCGTCTCACTAGAACATGATCTAACATCCCATAACCCTGTCTGAAATAAAGGTGATCTTCGTGATAAAAGTCGCATAATGAATGTCACGTCCGATATATTTGTCTGCGAGTAGACGGGAGTAAAAATAGAGAGCGTTTAAATGTCAAGGGCAGCTCGGCAGGAGATAAACGCTGACGTCTGCACATGTCCGACATCGTATCCCATAATCTACAGTCGTCACCGGGAGGAAAAACACTCTGACTCTCTGCATGTGGAGAGGATCGTGATGAAGTCAGATCTGAAGCCGACACTGAAGCGCCTCCAGAGGTCCGACTCTCTCTGTTCTGCAGTCTGGACTTCATTTCCTTCACAGCTTCGTCCCGTCTCAGGAGCCGGCTGCTTTCCTTCCAGCCATCACATGTTCCACGTTTCTGTTGCGCTTCATTTCAGACGCGTTTCCACAGAATTCATCTCGACGCGCTCGACAACTTTGGAAAAAACTGATTTAACCGAATGTGAAACCAAACAACAAACAGGAGAGACGGGCAGATAGTTTCCTTCAATTAAAATCATTCTACACGAAGCTGGTGTTCATATAGAGACGACACGGGTGAGACTGGAGGAGGAGGAGGAGGAGGAGGAGGAGGAGGAGGAGGAAGAGGAGGAAGAGGAGGAGGAGGAGGAAGAGGAGGAGGAGGAGGAAGAGGAGGAGGAGGAGGAGGAGGAGGAGGAGGAGGAGGAAGAGGAGGAGGAAGAGGAGGAGGAGGAGGAGGAGGAGCAAGAGGAGGGCGGCTGCAGCTCTCTGAAGGTGACACACTGACCCCTGGGTGTCCTCGGCACCCGGGAGAGTCGGACCGCCGGGGTGAAATAACAAAGTCCACTGTCAGCACATTAGAGGAGGAAGAGGAGGAGGAGGAGGAGGAGGAGGAGGAAGAGGAGAGCATGGACGGAAAGGGGTTAATGTCAATTAGAGTGAGAGAGATGGATGTGTTGTATGTGAGAGAGGAAGGAGAGGAGACAAGAGAGAAGAGGAGAGGAGATAAGAGGAGGAAACAAGAGAGGAGAGAAGAAAACAAGAGAGGATAGAAGGAAACAATAGAGGAGAGAAGGAAACAGGAGAGGAGAGGAGGAAACAAGAGAGGAGAGGAGGAAACAGGAGAGGAGAGGAGGAAATTAGAGAAGAGGAGGAAACAGGAGAGGAGAGAAGGAAACAGGAGAGGAGAGAAGGGAATGAGAGAAGAGGAGGAAACAGGAGAGGAGAGGAGGAAATTAGAGAAGAGGAGGAAACAGGAGAGGAGAGAAGGAAACAGGAGAGGAGAGAAGGGAATGAGAGAAGAGGAGGAAACAGGAGAGGAGAGGAGGAAATTAGAGAAGAGGAGGAAACAGGAGAGGAGAGAAGGAAACAGGAGAGGAGAGAAGGGAATGAGAGGAGAGGAGGAAACAGGAGAGGAGAGGAGGAAATTAGAGAAGAGGAGGAAACAGGAGAGGAGAGAAGGAAACAGGAGAGGAGAGAAGGAATGAGAGAAGACAAAGAAACAAGAGAGGAGGAAACAAGAGAGGAAAGGAGAGGAGGAAAGGAGAGGAGGATTCATTGACTGAGAGAAGAATGAATCAATGAGATGAAAGAGTATTTCATCATTTCATGAGTTATTAAACTGAGCGCCATCGGACCAGAACATTTAATAACCAGAGAAGAAGAGATGCTGAACAAAAGCCTCCACTTCCTGTTCGACTCACCAGAATAAAACCACGTGGGCGGCTCGGCGCCATCAGAATAAAAATGTGAACAAAACCCAAACTGAAAGGAATCTGAGGTCAGAATGAAAGAATGAAATGAGTCGTCACTAGACGTCGCCTGGAGTTATGAACTTTATTTCATGAAACCTGAGACATCACGTGGGACTACTTTCAGCGGCGGATTACTCCTTTCATCAAATGAACATCTTCTGATCGGACTTCACTCTGGAACTAAAGACTGACATCATTCTGTCTCGCTCTATCACACAGAGAGAGAGAGAGAGAGAGAGAGAGAGAGAGAGAGAGAGAGAGAGAGACTCAGATAAGCAAATCTCAGCTCTCTGGTTTTCGTTCTGTGGAGAGCTGCATGCTCCAAAGTCAGAGATTGACCTTCAAAAAACAATGCAGAGAGAGAGAGAGAGAGAGAGGAGAGAGAGAGAGAGAGAGAGAGAGAGAGAGAGAGAGAGAGAGAGAGAGAGAGACAATAGAGGAAGTGCAGCGAATGATCCGGTGCCGATCCCCTCGATCCGGACAGCAAATCACCACGACCCACTATGTTTGTGTTCTAGTCTCTGGAGAGAGAGAGAGAGAGAGAGAGAGAGAGAGAGAGAGAGAGGGGGAGGAGAGAGAGAGAGAGAGAGAGAGAGAGAGGAGAGAGAGAGAGAGAGAGAGAGAGAGAAACTAGCTCAACACCTTAACTATCCGTCAGTGAAGAACTCAACGCTGCGGTGCAAAGCTCACCGATCAATAGCTTTTATATATTTATGAATAATGAGTCAAAACTCTGTAATGTGGAGAAAAAAAAATGGGTTAGCCAAGAGCAACTCTGCAACTTCGGGCCGAAGCAGCAACCGGACAACGGACTTCAGGGCAACTCCGTCTCATAAATCTGTCTTTAGGCAACAGTTAAGTTTAGACAACAAACAAACATAAAGGTTTCATTTGAAGACGGTTTGCATGAAACAAGCAGAAGTTGATGCGTTGCTGGACTGAAGCAACGGGGCAACTAGTTGTCCGATACGAGGCGTTGCTCTGTTTAAAATGGAGTTTAGAGATCGACTTCCAGCATCAACTCAACCAGTCTTCAACACACAATGTCTACCTCTCTGAGGAGAACCAGGAGGAGAACCAGGAGAACACAGAGAAGGGAAATGAAACAACAACATCAGGCTGAATCAGCTCTGAGTGAATATTCTTGGTAACTTTCCATCACTGCAGCAGAGAGAGAGAGAGAGAGAGAGAGAGAGAGAGAGAGAGAGGAGAGAGAGAGAGAGAGAGAGAGAGAGAGAGAGGGGAGAGAGAGAGAGAGAGAGAGAGAGGGAGAGAGAGAGAGAGAGAGAGAACGGGAAGAATGAACGAGGGAGATTAGAGCGAGAAAGAAAGAGAGGAAACTGAAGTAATGAAACAACAGAGTTCTGGTGGACGGAGTGAAGAAGAGGAGAACGTTTGTCTCCTGTGAGAACCAGTAGAGAACCAGGAGAGAGGAGAACCAGGAGAGGAGAACCAGGAGAGAGAAGAACCAGGAGAGAGAAGAACCAGGAGAGGAGAACCAGTAGAGGAGAACCAGTAGAGGAGGAGAACCAGGAGAGAGAAGAACCAGGAGAGGAGAACCAGTAGAGGAGAACCAGTAGAGGAGGAGAACCAGGAGAGAGGAGAACCAGGAGAGAGGAGAACCAGGAGAGAGAAGAACCAGGAGAGGAGAACCAGTAGAGGAGAACCAGTAGAGGAGGAGAACCAGGAGAGAGGAGAACCAGTAGAGAACCAGGAGAGAGGAGAACCACTAGAGGAGAACCAGTAGAGGAGAACCAGTAGAGGAGGAGAAGCAGTAGAGGAGGAGAAGCAGTAAAGGAGGAGAACCAGTAAAGAGGAGAACCAGTAAAGAGGAGAACCAGTAGAGGAGGAGAACCAGGAGAGAGAACCAGTAGAGAGGAGAACCAGTAGAGGAGAACCAGTAGAGAGAACCAGTAGAGAGAACCAGTAGAGAGGGAGAACCAGTAGAGAGAACCAGTAGAGGAGGAGAACCAGTAGAGAGGAGAACCAGTAGAGAGGAGAACCAGTAGAGAGAACCAGTAGAGGAGGAGAACCAGTAGAGAGAACCAGTAGAGGAGAGACCAGTAGAGGAGGAGAACCAGTAGAGGAGGAGAACCAGTAGAGAGGAGAACCAGGAGAGAGGAGAACCAGTAGAGAGAACCAGTAAAGGAGGAGAACCAGTAGAGGAGAACCAGTAGAGGAGAACCAGTAAAGGAGGAGAACCAGTAGAGGAGGACCAGTAAAGGAGGAAGACTGCCGGCAGAAAACCTTCATCTTCACATTTGTTGTATTTCATGTGAAACGTGAAGACTTTAAACTTTAAACTTTAAACATTAAACTTTAAACGCTCTTTGGCTTCTTATAACTTATTTGTTATTTTATTTTATTTTGTTTGAGTTCTACAGTTTATTCTCATGAAAAACAAAACATTCCAAACACAAATGAAGTGAGACAAACGTCGGCCTCAACATTAATAATCATGTTCATCAGACGTTTGTTTTGGGTCCTTTAAATTATTCATATTTTTTATCACTTTTGTCTGCATCCCTAAATAAATTAGTTTTATTGTTCCGTCTCTAAGCAACTCAACAACAGATTAAAAGGCAAAGTTTTATTAAAATAAAAATACTAATTGTTATGCATCAGATTTAGGGATAGTTGTTGTATTGCAGTAATTAATTAAAAAGGTATTAATTTCCTAAATGTTGAGCCTCCATATTCAGTGTTCAGTATAACCGTCTGACACTAACAGTTTGGTGTTTGCTGTCAGATCTAAGAGCCAATCAGCTCTCTGATGTGGCGACAGCCAGGCGTTTCCCATCATGCACTGTGCCACGCAGTCGGTGGAGAGCTACTGCGGCACTTGGCTCGGAAATCGGAAATCGGCGGCCGCCTTGATCTCGTGAGATTATCGTTGACCACGTGTGAATGACGTGAGACCAAATCTACCCAGCATGCATTGGGCGCCGATCGCCGGCGATCCATTCTGCGCAGAACTGGCTCATCTCCAACGAGCCTAATGATCACCTGACAGGAAGTGATCACCTGACAGGAAGTGATCAACAAACGGATGAACGAGCTTCTATTGGTTTCCAGTTTCTTCTACTGGTTTCCAGCTGCTTCTACTGGTTTCCAGTTTCTTCTACTGGTTTCCAGCTGCTTCTACTGGTTTTGGGTCGCTGGAAGAGAAGAGATTGTGATTTTGGCTTCACGGTTATGTTTTTGGAAGCTTCTTGATTAGTAAATTCATTTTGGATCACAGAGTTTAACACGGCAGAATGATCCTCTACCAATGAGACGGAGAGAGAGACAGAACTGAGTCGGAGACTCGAGGTGCTGCGGCTCGGAGGCCGTACGGCAACAATAAGACCACTGAAGTGCAGAAAAGCATCCGGTGGTTCGATCCCGCTGCTGAAACGGAACGTGAAAAAGCAGAAATTCAGCCCAAATCTAGTCAAACTAGTTCAAGGGTTAAAGAATGTAGACGTGATGGAATCCTTGCAGACAGGAAGTACGATGCAGGTCAAGCTGTTCTTCGACCTTGACTTTCTCTGGAAGGTTAAGTCTTTTTTTTTCTGAGTGCTCAGCCTTTTTTTTAGGCTTCAAGTTGAAGCTATGTGGGAGGAGCCTGTGAATGTGGGAGGAGCCTGTTTTGCAGCTCTCGGTCGAGTTTCAGACGCGACACAACATGCTAACGTGCTAACGTGTCGGAGGATTTCACGTTGAAGATTTTAGAAGCTTTAGAAACAGGAAGTCTTAAAAATCTACATTTGAGTAAATAAACTCAAGACAAATCAAAACGTTTACAGGATATTACACCTTTGGTTTCTTTATAATTATTTTAATACTGTTTCTTTACAGGGTTTAAAGGTAATAAAGTAGTTCATGAATATGAGATATGAGTTTACAGATATTTATAATCCCTCCTCGTCATAGTGGAGGTATGTTTATGGCGTTTTAGCGGTTAAACTTTCTTTGATTCCTCACAGTTCATTTTGTTTGAGCGCCCTCTGGTGGTTCGGAGAATAATGCAGTGAACGAATGAACGAGGAGCCGAAACTACTGTGAAGATGTCCTTCAAGCCTTTCCAACCGGGAGGAGACCCAGAACCCACTGGAAGCACTGGAACCACTGGCCCCGGTCCCTCTGAGGACCCGGTCTGGGCCTGGACCCGGTCCCCTCTGAGG
>JBAMJR010000316.1:60000-62500 GCA_038501785.1 Myoxocephalus aenaeus | reverse complement strand
CTTCTTCTTCTTCTTCTTCTTCTTCTTCTTCTTCTTCTTCTTCTTCTTCTTCTTCTTCTTCTTCCTCGTCCTCCTCCATCAAGTCAGAGTCAACGTTCTGCAGAGGAACACTTGGTTCTGTGGGGGAGAACAGTGTTGGAGTTCTCCGTCTCTTTACTGCAGAGTATTTATTTAGTATTGTGTTCAGAAGTGTGGAGCCGAAGCAGGAAGCAGATCCTGACTTCACCTCCCAGCAGCAGATGATTACTGTCGCTCTGCTGGCTGCTGGCGGCTCACTGTTCTTTGTCCTCCGTCATAAACACATCATTCAGTTCTTTATCTCCAGCCTTCGGTTCTCCACTTTAATTGCTCCAAATGTCCCTTTCCATTCAGTGTTTATTTGAGCACTTCCCTCCACTGCGGGTGATTCCTCCATCTCCAGTGAGGGAGCACAAACACGGTAAAGGTAAATCATATAAATATACATCTCACCGGGAGCTTCGTGATGTATACTGGAGAAAGGTGACGGTCGTTATGTGCGGATGAATTATATAATTCAGCTGTCAGCACATGTACGGAGGCAGAAGGGTGGCGAGGGGAAGCGCTAGCGTTAATGCTATGAGGCGGGAAAGAGGCGGGGAAAAAAACACCCCGACGCGTCAATCAGGAGACTTCCGTTAATCACACATGTCAGGGAAGAGGAGAGGAGAGCTGCCGTTTTCCCAGAGTGCACTGCAGCTGGTGAATTGTCTGGAAGCCACATGCTGATGTACAGTGAACATAGTACGACCAGTAGTGTTGGACCTCCATTATGTGTTTGTAAGACAGTAAATAACGTGTGTTGACGAGAGCTACGAGCGATTAGCACGTCGGTAAATAGTGCCGTGTTGGCTGTTATCATCCGTATATATGACTAAACGGGGCATAATCAGTTGTTGTCTCTATCACCGTTAACTTTCTTACAGTGAACATAGTACGACCAGTAGTGTTGGACCTCCATTATATGTTTGTAAGACAGTAAATAACGTGTGTTGACGAGAGCTACGAGCGATTAGCACGTCGGTAAATAGTGCCGTGTTGGCTGTTATCATCCGTATATATGACTAAACGGGGCATAATCAGTTGTTGTCTCTATCACCGTTAACTTTCTTACAGTGAACATAGTACGACCAGTAGTGTTGGACCTCCATTATATGTTTGTAAGACAGTAAATAACGTGTGTTGACGAGAGCTACGAGCGATTAGCACGTCGGTAAATAGTTCCGTGTTGGCTGTTATCATCCGTATATATGACTAAACGGGGCATAATCAATTGTTGTCTCTATCACCGTTAACTTTCTTACAGTGAACATAGTACGACCAGTAGTGTTGGACCTCCATTATATGTTTGTAAGACAGTAAATAACATAACATGTGTGTGTTGACGAGAGCTACGAGCGATTAGCACGTCGGTAAATAGTGCCGTGTTGGCTGTTATCATCCGTATATATGACTAAACGGGGCATAATCAACTGTTGTCTCTATCACCGTTAACTTTCTTACAGTGAACTCATACTGACTGTATTAATGTATTTTACAGAGTGGATTCAGAGCTGTGAGGGTACAGAGGACAACATGCAGCATTGCTGCAGCAGCCTCCCTGTCCGTCTGCCTGCCTGAACACATCACCTAGCAGGCCGCAAAGCCAGCCACAGCTCATCATCCCCACCATATAATAATAAAAAAATTTAGACATTAAATTACATGTGTCTACCATTTTATTCATATATTCCACTGCTTTTGTGAACCTAAGACCTTTTGGTAAACCAATTTCCATCACCAAAACCGATATCCCACCGGAGTAAAGTTATGTTTTCACAACAAATATGAGACATTTCCAAAATCAAGATTCAATTTTTCAGCTTTAGTCATATTTTCATATTTACACTTGTGCCTTTGGTACAATGGTGCCTCATTATATAGATAGCTGAGATTGTTCTGTATTTTTTGATATACAACACATGATTTTGTATCATATGCTAGTGACTTTAAAAAGGGGAATTTAAAAAGTATGTAAAATCAAGAAAAATCAAGAAATTGACCACCAGACCTCCAAGTGTTAAACCTTTGTTCAATGAGCCCTATGTTCCCTTAAACCTTTGTTCCATGAGCCCTATGTTCCCTTAAACCTTTGTTCCATGAGCCCTATGTTCCCTTAAACCTTTGTTCCATGAGCCCTATGTTCCCTTAACCCTATGTCATGTATCCTCCGCTTCCTGTCCTCCGTTTTATAATGTAATCTTGGTTTTAATCTCTTGCATCGTTTCTTTTTACATCGTGTTTCACATCTTTTCGCTGCATCTCTCCTCAGAATCCTCTTTTTGATAATAAACCTTTTAACTCTTTCCAGCCTCAAAGCCTCAAACTGCTGCTGCTGCTAATCTTTCCTCGCTGCAGCTCAGACATGAATTACTCTGGAATGAAATGAGGTGGATTGGCAATCGTATAAGTGGAGAGGATAAAAAAAAAGAAAAGAAGAAGT
>JBAMJR010000316.1:37500-52500 GCA_038501785.1 Myoxocephalus aenaeus | reverse complement strand
CAGTACACACAGTACACACAGCCGCTGAAGGAAACGACGTAAGAAGAAACGACGATCTTACACGGCTCGGTACAGGCTGTTTGTACTCTGTGTGTACTGTGTGTACTATGTGTGTACTGTGTGTACTCTGGGCATTTCCTTCCTTTCTACCCCCTGTTGGCAGGAATGTGCATCACATTTGTGTCGCGTACGGATTCTCAACAGACTCCTTAACGCCTGGAACTCTTTCTAAACAGGAGAAGAGTGCCAGGTTGGAAATATATTGCAAGGAAATTATGAATAAATATGAATAAAAGTCAACAAAACCTTTGATTCCCACAAAGAAAAGGTGCAAAAAGCCAGAAAGATGTTTAGTGGAACACAAACGTCCCCTTTCAGGTTCGTGGCGCTCCGTCTGGTTTCCCTGAAGAAAAACGCTCCCAGTTAAAATAAGCCTCCCGGCCTCCAGCGTTATGAAGCTATTGGAGAAACCATTTAACTGTCAAACACACTTCAGCTCCCGAGTTACCGCCTCGACTTTTATGTCTTTTGTTCTGCCGAACGCCAGTGTTTTGTTCCCGCCGTTAGCCGAACGCCAGTGTTTTGTTCCCGCCGTTAGCCGAACGCCAGTGTTTTGTTCCCGCCGTTAGCCGAACGCCAGTGTTTTGTTGGATCGTTAACAGTTTGATATTTCAAATATGAGATTGAATTTAGAATTTTAGAAAACAAAGACGCTTCATCTCCCAGTCAGAAAGTTATAGAGATTTTATTTTACTACTTTGTCTGTTTACAAAGTAGACAGACAAAGTATTTTTGTCCGTCCATACCTGTGTGCACTTTCACACGTAGATACTACAGACCTCCGACTCGTTCACACCTGCATCAAAATGCCTCCTCTGTTACTTATCCCACCCGCTCCACACAGATCCAACACCTAGTCACAGGGGGGCTCTGGAACTGCCAGTCAGCTACCCGCAAGGCAGATTTCATCTCTGGTTTTGCTATCAAGCAATCACTGGACTTCCTGGCTCTCACTGAGACTTGGATCACACCAGACAACACAGCTACCCCTGCTGCTCTCTCCTCTGCCTTCTCCTTCAGCCACACACCTCGGCCCAGTGGCCGGGGCGGTGGCACAGGTCTACTTATCTCTCCTAAGTGGAGTTTTTCTGTCTCCACGCTTCCACTGTCTACCCCACTGTCTTTTGAGTTTCACGCTGTGACGGTTACTCATCCGGTTCAACTAAACATTGTTGTTCTCTATCGTCCACCTGGTTCCCTGGGAGATTTCTTGGAAGAAGTAGATGTCCTCCTATCAAACTTCCCAGAAAACGGCCCTCCGCTCATCCTTTTGGGTGACTTTAACATCCAGACAGAGAAGTCATGCGACCTGCTACTCTTACTGTCTTCCTTTGCTCTCTCACTCAGTCCTTCCCCTCCTACTCACAAAGCTGGCAACCACCTCGACCTGATTTTCACCAGAAACTGCTCTACATCCAACCTCACCGTAACCCCTCTACATGTCTCCGATCACTTCTTTATCTCTTACACTCTCCCACTCATTGGAACTGACAAACCTGTCACACCAACAGACTCTGCACCTGTCCGTCGCAACATCCGCTCCCTCTCGCCCTCCTCTCTGGCCTCGTCTGTTCTGTCAGCCCTTCCGTCAACTGACTCCTTTTCACTCCTGCATCCTAACTCTGCCACAGAAATGCTCCTCTCTACTCTGTCTTCCTCTCTAGATTCTCTCTGTCCTCTTACAGCACGAAAGGTCCGCAAGTCCTCTCCGGCTCCGTGGTTGTCTGACTCAGTGCGAGTCGAGAGAGCCACCATGCGTGCATCGGAAAGGAAATGGCGAAAAACCAAACATGCCGATGACCTGCTCGCCTATCGCTCTCTTCTCTCCTCCTTCTCTGCTTCTATCTCTGCAGCCAAAAGCCTGTTCTACCAATCTAGAATCGAATCAAATTTTTCTAACCCCAAAAAACTCTTCTCCATCTTCTCCAACCTCCTTGACCCCCCCTGTCCTCCTCCTCCCTCCACCCTTCTACCGAGCCACTTTGTTGACTACTTTACAAAAAAGATAGAAGACATACGCTCCTCATTTAACAATCCGTCTTCCATAACCTCACCTCCATTAACTTCATCTTCTTCCCCTCTGCTTTCCTCTTTCACCCCCCTGACTCCCAATCAAGTTCTTACCTTGGTAACCTCTGCCCGCCCAACCACCTGCCCCCTTGACCCCATCCCATCTCACATTTTCCAGTCTATTGCTCCTGATCTTCTTCCCTTTCTCACCCAGCTTATCAACACCTCCCTCTCAACTGGCTGCTTCCCTAACTCTCTGAAGGAGGCAAGAGTTAACCCTCTCCTAAAGAAACCCACTCTCAACCCGTCGGAAGTCAACAACTACAGACCGGTCTCTCTCCTTCCCTTTCTTTCCAAAACTCTGGAGCGAGCTATCTTTAACCAAGTCTCCTCCTTTCTCCACCAGAACAACCTTCTGGACCCTCACCAGTCTGGTTTCAAGGCAGGCCACTCAACAGAGACTGCACTCCTTGCTGTCTCTGAGCAGCTCCACACCGCAAGAGCAGCCTCTCTCTCCTCTGTCCTTATCCTTCTAGACCTTTCTGCCGCCTTTGACACAGTGAACCATCAGATCCTCATTTCTTCCCTCCAGGACCTGGGTATCTCAGGCACTGTGCTCTCCCTCTTCTTGTCCTACCTCAAGGACCGCACCTACCGGGTAACCTGGAGAGGATCTGTGTCTGAGCCTTGTCCTCTCACTACTGGGGTCCCTCAAGGCTCCGTCCTGGGTCCTCTTCTCTTTTCTCTGTACACCAACTCTCTCGGCTCTGTCATTCGCGCCCATGGCTTTTCCTACCACAGCTATGCTGATGACACCCAACTGATCCTCTCGTTTCCCCAGTCAGAAACACAGGTAGCGGCACGAATCTCTGCCTGTCTGACTGACATCTCTCAGTGGATGTCCGCGCACCACCTGAAAATCAACCCTGACAAGACGGAACTACTTTTCCTTCCAGGAAAGGGCTCTCCCACCCACGACCTGACTATCACCTTCAACAACTCAGTGTTGACCCCGACCCCGACTGCCAGGAACCTCGGTGTGACACTTGACAGTCAACTCTCCCTGACTGCCAACATTACCGCAACAACGCGTTCCTGTAGGTACATGTTGTACAACATCAGGAGGATACGTCCCCTTCTCACCCAGAAGGCGACACAGGTTCTGGTCCAGGCTCTGATCATCTCGCGACTTGACTACTGTAACTCCCTCCTGGCAGGTCTACCCGCTAACGCCATTCGACCTTTACAGCTCATCCAGAATGCAGCTGCTCGACTGGTCTTCAACCTCCCGAAATTCACCCACACTACCCCGCTCCTCCGCACACTCCACTGGCTACCGGTGGTCGCCCGCATCCGCTTCAAAACATTGGTACTTACGTATCGTGCCACGAACAGATCGGGTCCTATCTATATACAGGACATGGTAACACCGTACACCCCAGCTCGGGCACTCCGCTCGGCTTCTGCTAAACGACTTGTAGCTCCGTCACTACGAGCTAAACACTCAACAAAGTCACGACTGTTTGCTGTCCTGGCTCCTCAATGGTGGAATGAGCTCCCCATTGACATCAGGACAGCAGAAAGTCTCTACATCTTCCGCCGAAAACTAAAAACGCATCTCTTTCGACTACACCTTGAATAAGGAAGGTAGCACTGTACTAGCACTCTAGTAGCACTTGATGTCTCTTATTTATAGCACTTTGTAATTTTCGAAATTTAACTCTAGCGAAGAAACTGCACTTTATTGATTATTGATTGTTGTTTTTCTGAGTTTGTACTCATGATTGAATGCACTATTGTAAGTCGCTTTGGATAAAAGCGTCAGCTAAATGACATGTAATGTAATGTAATGTAATGTAATGTAATTTACGTCTGTAGGTTTCTCTTAAATTCACCTAAAGTTACCATTACATAATGCCTCATTTGCATATTTATTTATATTTATATATATTCCTAAATATATTCTGAGGGTTTATGCGGAGGCGTTTGTTCACAACGCATTCATAACCTCATTTATACTTCATTTAGTAATAAAAACATGGAGCAGGTAGATTATTTCATGGCTGTATGACCGTATTTCTTCATTCATAAAGTCAAACTAAGAGATCTCATGAATCCTCTTTATAAAAACCGTTGACTCTAATACGTCAACAAAATGAAAGGTGCATTTTGAACCACCGTGCAGACGTATGTTCTGGGCCCAGAACTTAGTTCTGCTGCTGGAGGGCCAGGTGTGAACCCGACTCAGCTCCAGTTAGCACCAGTCTGGTTCTGACACATCCTCCCTCTAACGGGCAGCCGTGGACGTGAGAGGAACATCCTCGTATAATTGAAGCCTCTGGTCTAATATTTGAGATACCGGACAGCGATGTGGAATGAGAGGACAGTCGGAGCGTCCGGAGCTCGACTCAAGGACGCTCTGGCAGGACGGACGCTGCAGGCCGCTAACTGGATGTGTGACCTTTCAGTCGGCTGGCGGCTTTTCTTTGGCTGAGGCTTCAGGGGACGGAGAGGACTTTAACGGCTCCGAGGGGACGGACTGCCCGGGTACCGATAACATTCAGACCCGTCAGGAAAGAGACAGGAAGCAAGACGGAGGGGGGAGGGGCAACGTCACCCTGTTGTGTTTCACTCCTTCACCTTTCCCTTCACTCGGGCCTCACGCTTCTTCTGCGTCACAGTTCAGCAAAACTGAAACGCTTATCCTCATACGACATCATTTATATAGACTTCTATACAACCAGAGGAGTCGCCCCCTGGTGGTCAGGAGAGAGAATGCAGCTTTAACACATGAAGCATATACTTCTATACAACCAGAGGAGTCGCCCCCTGGTGGTCAGGAGAGAGAATGCAGCTTCAACACATGAAGCATATACTTCTATACAACCAGAGGAGTCACCCCCTGGTGGTCAGGAGAGAGAATGCAGCTTCAACACACTGGCACCCTGGTCTGAACCAATCAAAGTGATCGCAAAAATGACAACAATGAAAATCTGAATGTGACAAAATAATAGTAATTTTCTCCCAAGCTTTCAACAGAAGTTCATGGTCTTCGAATAGGAGACTAAGATAGCATCGAGCTGTCTTTATCAGTTAGAGGAGGAGAAGTTAATGCAGCAGACAGAAGCACCTGCTGAATGAATGAATGAATGAATGAATGAATGTAACACAGTAACAAAAGACTCGTCGCCCGCTGATGAAGTCCTGGAAACGCAACTGAAACCTGTGGAAAAAGAAAGTAAGCAACCCTTGAGCTCACAGGATACACACATGTCAGACCGGCCGGGTTTCAAGAGGAGCTTCCCTCCTCCCTCGCTCCGATTCTCCTCTTTCATTTCCTCTCTCTCTCCTCCTTTCTCTCCGTTGGTAATTAAGCGGACAGATTTTATGCTTTTCCTTCTTACAATAGCAGCTCCTGAGGCGGCCGCATCAACGCCAGGGCTCACTGTCAGAGAGCTGCCAGATAACACACACACACACACACACACACACACACACACACACACACACACACACACACACGGTAATTACAGACTGTGATGTATGTGTATAATATAGACGTTCACACTTCGGATGTGGAGTCACACGAGCGATGCAGAGTTTTGAATCACACGGTGCAGACTTGCTGCTGTTTGGCCTGTCAATCACTGTGTATGTGTGTGTGTGTGTGTGTGTGTGTGTGTGTGTGTGTGTGTGTCACCGGTCAGGCGATGTGGAACACAAAAACCTTTTGTTCTCTCCCATAATTCCCCTCTTTGTGAATAGTTCTATTTCCATCGGCGCCGCGCTCTCCATCTCTTCTGGGGAACACTTGACTTCCATTAGCCTCTCCACGCCGCTCACTCTCCACGCCGCTCACTCTTCACGCCGCTCACTCTTAGCAGCGGCAGGGAAGTGAAAGAGTGCGGCTCGCTGTCGGGCTTCATCGGGAAACATCTACGCTGTTGCTAGGAGACGTGAAAACCTCCTCTGGCCATTTTCGGGACCTCAAAGCGATTCTGATCACAGAGAGGATAAAGTTCCTCACGCTCCAACGACCGGGACGCTAACGTTGAACGCCGTCGTTTCCCTTTCTGTCCAACTGACCCTGAACACACCGGCAAACGAGAGTTTACAGAATCGCCATTTTTGGTATTTTGTATGTTGCCCATGTAATCATGATAGAAAGTATAAAGACCACTGAACCACACGGAGGGACGGCGCCTGAGACGAGAAGTTAACGTTGATATTGTTGTCACGTGACTTGTGTACTTTAAAGAAGTTATATATATATATATATATATATATATATATATATATATATATATATATATATATATATATATATTATAACACAAACAAAGATATTTTCTTTAACCTCATGGCATCAAAGCCCTGTTTTCTGAAAATCCCAATGGTTAATATTCCCATACTAAAGTCAGATTAGACCACAAGGCCTATTTGAATAATTAAAAAAGGAATAATATACAGAAAACCGTTGGGAACATAGATAATAAGTTCATATATGTGTTACTGGTATATTGGTGTATGATGCACAGAAAAAGGAAAACATATATATATATACAAAAAAGTATAATTAAAAGTAGTATTTTCTCATCGTAACTATATTTGCTATATTTGTATTTAATATATAACATAGATACATATGCTAAGAGTATCTGTGCGAAGTTTGTCTTTGATTGAGTGAAGTTAAGTATTTTTAATAATGAACCTAACTGAGTATTTTAGTGCTGAAAGTGACACGAACAACGAGGAGTGACTCTTGGTATGAACTCATAGGTTCGATGCCCAAAGCGTTGACCGACTCCCCGTGGAACACCTGACACCTCCCGAGGAGAGAGGAACCCTGGGAGTCTGAGGGCCAGCAGACAAGCCTGGGCAGGGCCGGCTCTAGCCCTTTGGTTGCCCTAGGCGAGATTGAGTTTTGCGAATTGCGAATTGCTCACAGTGCTGAAATGTGCGCTGTGAGGGCGCCCCCAACCCATTTGTCGCCCTAGGCAGTCGCCTAGTTCGCCTATAGCAATCGCCGGCCCTGAGCCTGGGCTTAAAAACACCCAGAAGCCTTTGAGGCGGCTCATAATCCGGCGTCACCCGGCTGGGTTTCATTGTGTGGAAGCGGAGGTCATTTCACAGCGTCGGGTACCTGAGGGAACATGACATTTAAATAGCGGTCCTCGTTATCGCCCGCTTCCCCGTCTCGCCTTCCGCTCGCTCGCCCTTGAGCTCTAATGGCTGATCTCCGCTCGCTCTCCAGCATTTCCTTCTGTTCTTCCTCTCCTCATCACTCCTTTTCTTCTCTCCTCCTCTTCCTCCCTCTCAGCCAGCTGTCCGTCACCTCGACTAAACCAAAGATCGAACTCTCGCCCACTTGCACCCGAGCAAGCGGCAAATTAAGAAAGGCCACCGAACAACAACCCCAGTGTTGGATTCATCTTTCTGTCTCTGGTGATGTCACGATTCCAAAAGGAATGCCTTGTGTAGGATAAAGGCATGAAGTCCTGATCAGAGAAAGATTATTCAGAGTTTTGTAATTATATTTAATGAGAGTGAAGCGGTTTAAGTCGCCTCGACTCCTCTGGTTGTATAGAAGTCTATGCTTCATGTGTTAAAGCTGCATTCTCTCTCCTGACCACCAGGGGGCGACTCCTCTGGTTGTATAGAAGTCTATGCTTCATGTGTTGAAGCTGCATTCTCTCTCCTGACCACCAGGGGGCGAGTCCTCTGGTTGTATAGAAGTCTATGCTTCATGTGTAAATGATGGTCATTTAGAGTCAAACAGACCATAATACAGGGGATGCTGGCCGGTAGAGAGAAGCAGCTTTTTCTTCATCCGGTACATTTTGTTTCCTGCTGTTTTAAATGATCACAACAAACCCTTAAAAGCCTCGGCGGCACAAAAGAGATGAAACGTGATGGGTTTGATTTCTGTTATTGAACACAAAGCATGGCTGCCAGTACTCTGTTTGTGAAGAAGGCTTTCATGAGAGCGGCGGGACGCGGCGCTGCATCGGCTCTCGTCCCGCCGCTGAGGATCTGTTCCACGGATCAAAGTCTCGATCGCTTCTTCACCAGCAGCGTCTCTCATATCCAACCCACAGGAAGAAGAAGTCTACACTCCTAATTAAAAAGAAAAGGCCTGCGGCTGCATCAGTCATGGTTATGTGTGGCAGAACCAGTGGTGGACCGACTGGTTTCACTGGGAACCACCATGCGGGTTCATTAGCGCCGTTTCTTCTGAAGATTTGTGAATCTGACTGTCGGCAGTTTACTTCCTGTTTGGATTAAAACATCATAACAAAAAGCTGATGACCTTTTCACACCAAGGTTTATTTTACTTATTAATTTATTATGATTACGCAAATATATATTAATCAATATTTTGTGCTGAACACTTTCACACAGAACCCACATATTATTTGATGAAAGGCCTCAGCCAATCACGTCGCTGAGGCTCCGTAGTTGTAACCGCGACAGCAACCTTTATTACTCCAGAACCACTTCCTTCTATTCTTACCTTTCACAATAAAAGCCCCAGACGTCTTCACTTCCTAACTGTTCACCGGAGGAAACTCAACTCGATGAAATAGCTCACAGTAGCTCCGCCTCCCGAGTCGATGGGCTCCAACTGGTTGTTGCAACGCTAAAGATATTAATAATAGTTTATCTAAGAAATATTTGCAAGAGATTGCTTTGCATTTTCATGTCGTTGTTGCGAATTACGGTCAATGAGGAAATGTCGAATTAAGAATTCTCAAAATAAACGGAAACTTTATTTGACTATTATTTATTTCCCAATCCAAACCCAGAGACTTTAGAAAGGGAGATTTATTTCCGCTGTCCCTGAATGCAACAGAACCATCGAATGAGACGTCTGTCAACAAAGTGTTTTGAAATGTGTTCCTAAAGAAAATAATAATGTATACGGGAACATATTAAGAAAAACTTTTGCCCGTACGTTTGGGTTTCTGAGTCACTACCAACCTCCAAACTGTGACATAAGACGACCATGTCAGTTTTTTGGAGAGACTCCAGATTGGAAAACGTGATTCAACAAACCAGTCAGACTTCTCCTCTATGAATATTGTTTTATATCATGCCGTACATCAATATAGAAATGGAATATATATCATTTTAAGTGAGGTCGCAGCTCTTTATTCAAGGTGCTGCTCGTTGATTTGAACTCTGCAGACGTCAGACGGACCTTCAGCTCCTCCAGATGTCTCAGAGGAACGGTGGAAATATAGAAAGTAGAAAGCGTTCCCTATTTATCCACAGACTCTTCTATGAGCAGAACACTGAGTACACGCAGTACACTCAGTACACTGAGTACACTGAGTACACTGAGTACACTGAGTACACACATGTACTGACTGTGAAGGAGACATTAACTCCTGAGTGTTTGTTTGTGTTGAGTGGACTGAAAACATTCTGACTTTCTACAAAATAAAACCTGCACTAACTAAAACCTGACTTCTTTTTATCTCTGAAAAACCTTGCATGAAAAAAATAATCGATATTTATCATATAAACATTAAAACGATTAGCTTTGGAGCATCCTTCATGTGGACCATCGCCTCCCTCTGATTGATAAAAGTACATTTTCATACTTCACTCCTCGGCTCTCAGCTTTCACTGAATCCTGAGAACTTAAACGACCACGACATGATTACAACAGACTTCAACGGGGCCGGAGGGCAATCTGACTGGCAACCAGCCGGAAACAATATCCGCATTCTACTTTTCTGCAACCTATGGAATATGTTACATGAGGACGTTTATAGTCTGTTTCATATCAGCTTCTTATCACGCTTTCAGCTTAACGAGGTTAACGCTGTGAAACAGTCAGTTGGGTTTCGGCAACAAAATGTTGTGGTGAAGGTTTTAAAAAACACCTTGGTTTGTTTTCAAGTAATAACGCAACAACGCAACGTATCACAACAACGCATCGCAACAACTTAACAGCATAACATTACAGTGCAACAACTTAATGCAACAACGTATCGCAACAACTTAATGCAACAACTTAATGCAACAGCACAACATTACAGCGCAATGCAACAACAATGTATCGCAACAACAAGACAACAGCATAACATTACAGTGCAACTTAGCGCAACAAGGTACCGCAACAGTTTCACAAAACAGCGCAACACAACAGCTTAGCGTTACAACGTAGTGTTACAACGTAGCGTTACAGCGTAGCGTTACAACGTAGTGTTACAACGTAGCGTTACAGCGTAGCGTTACAACGTAGCGTTACAGCGTAGCGTTACAACGTAGCGTTACAACGTAGCGTTACAACGTAGCGTTACAACGTAGCGTTACAACGTAGCGTTACAAAGTAGTGTTACAAAGTAGCGTTACAACGTAGCGTTACAACGTAGCGTTACAACGTAGCGTTACAAAGTAGTGTTACAAAGTAGCGTTACAACGTAGCGTTACAAAGTAGCGTTACAACGTAGCGTTACAAAGTAGTGTTACAAAGTAGCGTTACAAAGTAGTGTTACAAAGTAGCGTTACAAAGTAGCGTTACAAAGTAGCGTTACAAAGTAGCGTTACAACGTAAGGCAACAATGGAACAACAAAGCATAACGGACTGTAAAACTGAAGAAAAGAAAACGTCCTAGCCGGACGTTGCGTATGTAGCATAGCAATGCTACGTAATAAGCGTAGGTTCACACGGGACACACACAGCGGTCTCCTGGGTGAAGGTCCCGTGTTCCTGAGCCACAGAGAGCTGGAGGCCAGGGGCCCGACAGCGTCTGACGCTCTCAAGTACACGTTCATTTAAAATGGCTGAACACGCACTGAACGCTTCATGCGCCGCTTTGTGTTGTACCTGTTCTGAGAGAATCAAATGGGACAAAACCCTCAGGGTCTCCACCCCAGATGGCGATGTTTTATTAAACAAATAAATTATTAATAATCAGTTGACGGGCGTCAAATGAGGCACATCAATTACAGCTTTCGGTGCATTTCAGCTGTTTACAGATAGTTTTGTGTTATTTGAAGTAGTTTGTCCTGCATTCATTTCTGACACCGAATTAAAAATGTAATTATGAATAATGCAGCGCTCATTATTGCCCACAGCCAGGGCTTTCTGAACACACGCTCATTGTAAGAAGAGAAACCACCTCAGGGTCGGGTTGTCTGACAAACAAAACAGACCGGTCGGCTGCTTCAGTTCCTTTTCATCTCGTCTCTTTCCCTCTCTTCTCTCTTCGACCTTGAGCTCCTCCGAGTGAGGAGGCAACATCGGCTCAGAGGTCTTTTGTCACGAGGCGACCGCAGCCGTCGGCCCGTCGGCCCGTCGGCCCGTCGGCGCTCCGCAGGACGCCGGCGCTCGCTTCAGCCTCGACGCGCTCACGGCCTGATTAAGACACAGCGGCAGTCGAGTGGAATAATGTTATGTATGATACGGCCGCCTGGAGGACACGGTGGCGCTTCTCATCCTCGTTCCATTCCATTAGTCTGGTTGCAGGAAAGCCGCGGCGCTAATGCAGCGCAGGTGAAGGGTTCCAGCCCCGTCCGGGAGGCGCGGATCCTCCGCAATCACGTAATTTGTCAAATAACCTCCAACGGCTGCGTTTAATAAAACACGTCCCCTGAAAGCATCGCAGGCTTTGGTAACGCAGGAAGCTTTTCAGCTGAATGTCTGTTACACATTACAGCCTCTTGTGTTTTCCTCAACGACAACACAAAGAGAAATACAATCCTCAAGACAAAGACGAAGATGTTGAACCGAAAACTAATTACAGCTGAAATGATAGTGTTCGACTCCCATGAGATCACTGTTGTGATAATTACTTCTTAAAATTGAGTAAATAGTCTTTGATGCTGCTTCGAGCTAATCACTGAGAGCAGTCATGGAAAAGTCCTCACGTTGTTTGACTCTCAGTTCAAGCATTACAATCTTTTCTTAGACCGAGAATTTGGCAAACCTGATGAACTGAAGAGGTTCAGGATTCTTTAGAATAACTCTTCAACCCGATCCGCCCGAAGCTTTTTTTTACTGATTTTTCGATAATGAGGAAGTGATTTTTTTTTTACTCAAACGCTTCTAGATCATCAACCACAGGTCCGATTTAATAAATTTAAACGGCTAAAGTACTCTAAACCCTTGTGAGAAGAGAAACGATGGACTACATTTAAAAAAAAAAGATCGTTATATTTGTATAATTACGTAATTACGAAAGCTCCTCAACATGACCCTAACCCTATTTAGCTAATTTAGTACCCCTAACAACGTAACGGATTTCGCTCAAAGTACCACGTCTGTAACCGTAGAGACTGTACGAATCCTCCAGTAGTAGTGGGATCACTGGGTGTAAAGTATTGACGTCACGAGCTGCGAGAAATGAACGGTTATTTTTCTCGATTTTCATTCTCCGTTTTTCGAGTTCCTACGGTCTCATTGTTCCTCAAACGCATCTGAAAGCGCATCAGATGACACATGCGGAAGCAGGCGGTCATTTTAAGTACAGTTAGTTCATGGTGCGACGAAGATTTAGGTAAAAATGGCTCATTTCTTTATTTCTGAACCGAAAAACATGATTTTTGGACTGGAAAGGCTTGAAAACATGTCATTGCTTGTGTTTATTGTGATTATTATTGCAGATTTGGATGCTTTAGGTCTTAATCTTTATTACTCTGGGGCATGATGGGAAGGCACCACAAATACAATTCAAAAAACTCTGGGAGCGACCGAGGACAAATCTTTTGATTGACTTGACTTTTGATCATATTTATGCAGAAAATAAATAATATTTTTTTTTGTTATTATTATTATTTTTTAAAGGCAAGGAGTTGCTGATTCTTTAGAGATCAAGGACAATAGGGGCTGGTATTCATATCAAGGTCATATGAGCTGTAGAACACCTGTAGAAGCCCTCGGGTATCCCTTAAGGGGGACCTTAGGGCTGATGAGTGGAGCCACACTGTCACTAACTGCACTCCATGAATACACTTAATTAAATGTTTTGTTTGAACTAAACAGCCATTTGAGATGGAAGCAGACAGATGGGTTTACAATGTGTGTGTGTGAAGGATATATCCATAATTAAAACAACAAAGATATAGAAGCTAAAGCTTCATAAACAATGAGGCATAATTTGAAATAATGCATCAGCAGTCCGTCTTTATCGATGTAATAATGTGTTTCAGACTGGATTGGATCGCCGGGACCTTTGCCGACGTAACAAAACCAGTTTTAGTCTGAATGTTATGGATCTGTGGACTTTATGAGGCTTCATAGGTTTGATATTGTTTGTGTGTTGTTGTCTGACCGAGGCGTGTCGCATCAGAACCCATCTGCTAAAGAAGTGCAAGAACACTGTGTGCACGTGAATGTTCATGTGATGAGTTTTCATGCGCGTTGGTCTGGACGGAGGTCATTTCATGGCGGCTGCAGCCCGAGTCATATCTTCAAGGTCATTGGAGTCAAAGAGGAACCAACCGACGTGTGTCTCGAGCTTTCTAAAGCCAGCAGAACCGTCTCGTTGGTTCGGAGCCCTCGTGAACACAAAGGCCTATTGAGGGTCACCACGAGTCCGTTTGGTGGAACGTCCAATCAGAAGGTTCGTGCCCGACGCTCCACTCCGGTCTGCTCGCTCCCGTTTACCCCGCCCTCGCGTTTGAGTGACAGCGTCTCCAACGCAGCTTTAACCAACCCCGTTGGATCGGGGAAACTAAACCTGGTCATCGTCGGCCGGACAGGGTGAGAGAAAAAAAATCTTCCAATTTCATTTAAGAAATGAATTCCTCCGCGGATCGATTGATCTTCAACATCTCACAGGCGAGCCGGTCCGGAGGCTGAAGGCCGTCTCGCTCTCACGCGGCATCGACCAGGCTCCAGCTCTTTATTACGCTGTTAAATCTGAACAAATCATTTGAGTTCCGTAGTTAGAAGTCTTTGTTCTGTCCACAGAGAACCGGCGAGGTCCGACTCCAAACGAGTCTAAACCTCGTGGCCTCCGGCGCCGGAGAGAGAAGCGCCTCCATGTTGGAAACGTCCCCGTTATTATGAATGCAAAGCAGAAGCAGCTACTGGGCCCTCCGGCTGTGAGGATGTGTGAAGAGCCTCCCGACATACAGCGAAGCAGCGTTTAAATCCTCATAATTACGTTGCAGGCGGGAGTTTCACTTAAAGCGATTTCATTTCTCTACTTGTCAAAACAAAGCAGAAGGACGTTCCCGCTCTGAAGTTATTAAGTGGCCAAATGTTTCCTCTGCTGTCGGCGAAACTCAATCCACCAGACGATCCGACAACAGTTTTAATCACCGTCGTTTGAAATAACGGTGAGAAACCATCAAAAACAACATCAGGGCGGAAGTTTAAATAAAAGGCATCTTATATGTCTTATCGTGTCTTTATTTGTATTGAATAACTGTACAATGGGGACCCTTTCATATCAGGTCACAAGGTACAAATCAAGAAAAAAACATGGTAAATTAAATAAAAATGTAAACATGTTAGGTATCAAATTAAACATAATACATGTACAACCTCTAAACACAACTCAAACAATACATAGGATTAGGGGTTAAGGCTTAAAGGGCCCCATGGCATCA
Source organism: Myoxocephalus aenaeus (assembly GCA_038501785.1). Taxonomy (NCBI): domain Eukaryota; kingdom Metazoa; phylum Chordata; class Actinopteri; order Perciformes; family Cottidae; genus Myoxocephalus; species Myoxocephalus aenaeus. Next base: position 37,860 of record JBAMJR010000316.1, on the reverse strand, counting down.
TGTGACCAGGAAGTTCTTCTTCTACCGTTTGTCCACAGTGTAAATGTTTTTCTTCTTCAGGGTTTGTGACAAAACGGCCAAATTTAAAGATGAGAACACATTTTTCCCGACACCAGAGAGCTACATATTGATTATTTCTTCGGTTTGAAGGGTTCCGAGGCGTCGCTGCTGATCTCCGCTCCGTCACGCGCATTGTTTTTCATCTCAAAAAGGAAATTGAAGTGCCGGCTTTCGCTTCGCTCGCAGCGATCTGGGATCAGCTGTCGTTTCCCCGCCGCGGCCGCTCTCCAGTAATCAAACCTCCGTCCTCGCCGGCCGTGACCTTGTCGGAGGCGAACGCCGGCCCGCGTGGATCCCAGC
>JBAMJR010000316.1:7500-30000 GCA_038501785.1 Myoxocephalus aenaeus | reverse complement strand
GATCTAAGCTAGATTTCTCAAACATGTATTTTGGAGCGGTTTGGAGCGGTCTTGGCTTGGCTCCACGGTTCAGACCCTTACCAACATCCCACATACTAACGCATCGCTCTGTTAGACTCCCACAAGCCCGCACGGTTACGGAGGTGTGTTTGTTAGTGCAATCCGACGTTGTAACGGGTACTTATGAAGCATCTTGTGAAACCATTTTCAAGGTGACGTAGGGTCGTAAGTACTCAAATTGAACGGTTACTTTGATTATTGTTTTAATTATATGTATCTTCTCACAAGGGTTGCGGTATTATAGAACTTTAAATGAAGTTAAACAACGCTGTGGTTCCGGAGATACTTAAGGAAACGTTCAAACTAAATGTTAAAGATTTTCACGTCTGATAATAGGCGCAGGGATCTACCGCCACAAATGAAACAGTTACATTGTAAGTCGTCATCCTTTAATGTGACTGTGTTCTGAGTTCTGCTCCTTTAAGAACAAATAAATACATTTAAAGACATAGATTTTTGAGGATTAGATATGTAGAAATCCCAAACGAGCGGCAACAACAACAAGAAGTTATTGGCGTGAAGAAAGGAAACCTCTCGGGAGGTTTTCAGGCTGAAGGCGTTCTAATTGAAAGCTGTTAGCCTGCAGCGTGATGACTTCCTGTCAGAGGAGGGTCATGTGACTCCAGACTGCAGCGAGCAGGAAGAGGAGCACCGCCCTGAGGCCCGTTGGAGACGAGCCAGTCCTGCGCTGAATCGATCACCGCCCATCGGCGTGCAGTGCATGCTGGGTAGATTTGTGTCCGACTTGCTCTGACGTCATGCACACGAGGTCAACGATAATCTCACGAGAGCAAGGCGGCCTCAGGTTTTAGAGCCAGGCGCCGCAGTAGCTCTCCACCGCCTGCGTGGCCCAATGCATGATGGGAAACGCCTGGCTGTCGCCACATCAGAGAGCTGATTGGCTCTTAGGTCTGACAGCAAACACCACGTGTTGTAGAAAATCCTTATTTTATGTGTAGTTGTAATACTTAACGCTTGATTGTTGACTATTAGTCTCAGGTTTAATCTAAAAACACATCTTGTGTGGTTTATAATATAAAAGCTTATTTATTTAACACATATCTAAACCAGTAGTAATGTATTTCACAGGCAGACATAAAAAGAACAAAGGCTGCAGCTACACACATTTCTACATAAATGAATATTTACAAACACATATGAATACATCCGAACGAGGTCTGAAAACTACAAGTAGCATACAGATCTAACAGGAAGTGACTGTTTCTGTGACTTCCTGTGGCAGCTGAAAACTGTCCGACTTGATCTCAGGTTGTTGGCTCCGCCCCCCGATGATGCCGCCTGCATCATCTCTAATAGCCACGCCCACTGGGCGTCTGGATGTCTGGGCAGGTCCCGCCAAATTAAAAGACGACTGCTGCGCGTCTTTGACCTCACATCCGTGTCTGTGGGTGAAGGAGAGGAGTCGGGGGAGTCGTTCAGCTCCACAAGGACACGGCCATTGATTTCTCAACACCTTCGCCGAGGCCACTGAAGGGGGGTGGGGGGTATGGAGGGTGCCTTGGGAAATCAGACCATAATTAAAAGGCCAAAGACCCCCGAGCAGATGGCAACCAGGAGAGGTGAAGGAGGGAGACGGGTGACAGGTAGGAAATGGAAAGAAAATGTGAGAGAAAATTTAGATTGAAAAGGTACACAGGGAGAAGATGAAGAGAGAAAATGACGAAGTAAAACGAAAAGGGAGAAGAAGAAGCAGACTGAAAACAAAAATGAAGATAAAAAATGATGATGAAACAGCTGCACTGTGGAAAAAAGGGAGGGGGGGGGAGCGGGGGAGGGAGAAAGAACATTGAAAGGAAAGATAATGAAAATATAAAGAGGAACAATGCTGGAAAGATAGGAAACTGCAGGCGAGAGGAGGAAGGGGGGAGATGGGAGATCAGAATATGGAAGAAGATGAACAAGGAGAAGAAGGAGAGAAAAATAGGAAATGGGGACAAATGCAGGAGAGGTGAGGAAGATAAGGGAGGAACCGGAATAATTGCAAGAGATAAAAATGGAGCAAAAAGTGGGTTTTAAAAGATTGACAAACGAGGAGAGAGAAATTAGATGGAAACCCGAGAGCTGGAAAGAGAGACAAGATAAAGAGAGGGAAGCAAATGAGAAAAGGAAGGAAGGGAGTGAGTGAGTGAGTGAGGAGTGAAGGGACCTCAGCAGACCAACTCTTCATTATGAAAGACCGTTTTACACCAAGATGGAACGAACACCTGGTTTTAACATTTTGCTTCTGAAACAAAAACAAAAAAACATACTAAAAATCATGTTAGCCACTAATGAGTCACTAACGAGTCAGGAACGAGTCAGGAACGAGTCACTAACGAGTCACTAACGAGTCAGGAACGAGTCACTAACGAGTCACTAACGAGTCACTAACGAGTCAGGAACCGTCGTCCCATTGATTGGCCGTTCCGGCCGCCTGGGGTCAGAACCCAAAGCGTGACCCGCTGAGCTTCTGGCCTCGCTGATTAGCCGCCGTTAGCCTCGCCGCTGAGGACCGGCGGCGCAGCGTGGGAGGAGCTCGACGGGGAGCAGACCTTCTGCTGACGTCATCCCACTGCAGACCCAGAGAAGGTGAGACGGGGGAAGTGGAAGAGGACGTGCTCGGGCAGCACACGGCGGGTAATTCACTTAACCTTTATTTTACCGAGCGAAGGCGGACGTGACATGAAACGGAGAGCACGTCTCATTCCAAATGTCTTTGAGCTAAATACAGACCAGGAAATAGAACCAACGTCTTTTATTGTGAAGGAGATTAAAAGAGTTCATCGGTGACTTCGTTAAAGGAAGTGTGCCGATACTGCAGAGGAAGAGCGAGCAGCAAAACAGGAACATGGTGCTTTTATTGTGAAAGACTGAAAGAAGGAGTTGAAGGCATGCGGCCACGTGACGATCGATCTGCTCCTATTGATCTAAACATAATCTATGAATTAATGTCTGCTGCTCTCGGGTTTCATCTGAAGGAGTTTCAGATGTCACGAGGACGCCTCGCTCTCCATGTGCAGCTGTCAGCTGACGTTCATGTCAATAACACCGAGGGGGGCAAACACAAACAACAACAACACAAACAACACAAACAACAACAACACAAACAACAACAACCCTGAACACGCGCTGTTACCTCGGAGCGGCGCTGCGACTCAAAGCACCCGATTGGCAATTTAACAACAGCTTCTCTCATTAACGACAGCAGCGAACGCACCACAGACACACAACACACACACACACACACACACACACACACACACACACACACACACACACACACACACACACACACACACACACACACACACACACACACACACACACACACACACACACAGACACCACACAGATACACACACACACACACCTCACACACACACACACAGATACACACACACACACACACACACACACAGATACACACACACACACACACACACACACACACACACACACACACACAACACACAGACACCACACAGACACACACACCACACAGACACACACACCACACACCACACACACACACACACACACACACCACAGGCTTCTCCGGTAGCCTAGCAACAAGGTACCCGATTGGACTAATTGCAGACCATCATGCATCTGTGCTCATAGTTTTCTTTGTCTTTTCCCAGAATGCAAAGCCCTTCCAGCAGGCTGCCAGTGAGGTGTAGATGTTCCAGTAGCAGTAGTGTGTAGCATGCCGTGAACATTTACGTTGAGATCGGTCGACCAATGACAGTTCTCTCTACAGTCAGAGATTGCGCAAGAAGGTGGAACGTGAGGGAGATACCATTTCCAAAACTTGTAAGGGGGTAATAACTATTTTCCCCGACGTAGCAAAATCCCGGACGTTTTTGGAATCCCTGCCGGACGCTTTTTTTAGGTCTCGAAAAGAGGACATGTCCGGGAAAAAGAGGACGTCTGGTCACCCTACCCAACGAGCAAACACGACGTCACAACGGCCTTCAAACGACGAGCGAAAGATTATTTGATGTAATAAAACGCTGGAAAAAAAAAGAAGACGACAGAAGTCAAACTACGGCAGCCTGGATGTGCCGAAGCAGACGTCGAAGGGTTGGCTTTGGCTCCTCCGGGCCACCGTACAGGACCCCATTCTACAGGAAGTCAGAACAGCCGTTTGCCCGACAAGACGAGCGGCGAACCGCTGAACGATCAGAGCTGAGCGTGTTCCAGCCTTTTGTCGCCACGCTTTCAGACGTGAAACATCATGAACACATATTCATGGAAACGCCCCGAGGAGTGAGAGGACGTCAGTTACGTAGAGGACAGCAGTAACGTGAATAATACTTGAGGAGACGTTTATTGAAGCAAAGAGCATCAAACTCACCGGAAGAAAGTCAGCTTTTCTACATTTTACCTACAAAGTCAATGCAAAGACACGAGTAGAAGAGGTCTGACCTCTAGATGTAGTCACGACTTGGTTCGTAGTGAGCGTAGCATCGGCTAACGTTAGCATGGCAGGTTTGAATTATCTGGAAATCCTCCGGACTTTTTTATTGGTTTGAAATCAGCCCGAGTTCTACGGTAGTAACTCACGTCTCTAATGCATAAACAATAACTTAAGCAGTATGGTAGAGGATGTTACTGTGAGCGTCGGTGGAGCCGCAGCAACGTTAGCGTAGCGTAGCGTAGCGTAGCGTAGCGTAGCCCCGATGGACCCAAACTGCATTAAAAAAACAAGCGTTTTAAAAGCCGTTGAGTTGAAGTGTTTGGCACAGACGTGACAAAGAGTCAAACGTTTTACTCAACGTCACGATGAGCTCATCCCGGCATCATTTGGATCGGTTTATGTTGAAGTGAAGCGGCTCACAGAGCAGACATGTTCAATGGTGACGGACAAATGTTCAGCCGCTCCGTTTATTTACATGGAGGTCAAACCGGCAAAATCCTCAAACAAAAGTATGTAGAGACTGAATGTTCCTTCATCTGAGCGTCTCACTCTCTCGCTCCACAATCCCCCAGCATGCCGAGCGGCGAGCCTCCGCTCCCGCTACGCTAACGACAAATAAAAAAAAGAGACGGGGATCCGCATTGATGTCTCGCTGGCCTCCTGCTGCTCTCAGCGAGCGTGTGTGTGTGTGTGTGTGTGTGTGTGTGTGTGTGTGTGTGTGTGTGTGTGTGTGTGTGTGTGTGTGTGTGTGTGTGTGTTCTTCTCTTTCCTCCCTGGATCAGCTGCTTTTGTTCAAACATCTCTCTTAATGGAGAGAACATGTCATAAAGTCTCCGTTTCATGATCTCACGGCGGCGCTGCTCTCCTCCCTCAGCGCCGCACTGAACCAGTTGTGTGTTTCATGTGTGTGTGTGTTTCATGTGTGTGTGTTTCATGTGTGTGTGTTTCGTGTGTGTGTGTTTCATGTGTGTGTGTTTCATGTGTGTGTGTTTCAGCCTCGTGACCCACTGTCCTGCTGCACTGAACCTCTTCCTGCTCGCGTCTCCGGGGCCGACCGGTGCAGCCGGCACGGCCAGGAAAGGACAAAAGGCGTCCAGGATTAAGAGCACAAACACACACACACACGCACACACACACACACACGCACACACACACGTACACACACACACGCACACACACACGCACACACACACGCACACACGTCAAATTTCAGCGAGATGGAACTGCTGCCTTGACCCCGAACCTCCACCTCACATTCATCCTCTGCCTGCAGCACAGCTGGGAGACAACTGTGTGTGTGTGTGTGTGTGTGTGTGTGTGTGTGTGTGTGTGTGTGTGTGTGTGTGTGTGTGTGTGTGTGTGTGTGTGTGTGCTGCAGAACTCCCTTCATGTACTACAGTAATGGAGCCAGCGGTGCTGCGACGCTCCACTGAACACCGTTGACTAAGCAGCTCACTGTGTGTGTGTGTGTGTGTGTGTGTGTGTAGTAGTTGGCAGCTGTGTGTGTGTGTGTGTATCTAAACATGTTTGAACAGGTTGTCCACTGATCTCTCACATGGAGATCCAACACGTTCAGCTCTTTAAATGCCGACGCCCGGTCCGAGGTCAGAGGTCGGCGGTCCGATCCCCTTCAGCCTCGGGCGTCAGCTTCATCCTATTTCACGCAGAGTCTTTCAAAATAAACTTCAACTACAAACCTTCGCGGTCAGGTTCAGGAGAAGATGGCGGTTTGGAAGTGGGCGTCGTTTCGAAGCCTCGAGTTTTGCAATTTCGGTGTCGACATTTTTTCTTCCCCTTTTTAAAGCTCCGTGCTCAGGTCATCAGCGATATTGCGCCCCAGACAAAAATACCCACAATCCTCCTGTAGTATCCTGGGATACTGTAATCACAGTTCCTGCGTAACGCGGTGGTCTCTCCTTCGTCCTGCGCTCTGAGGCCTCTTCACACCTGAAGTGTGCTTCATAGGAGATCAGAGGACAGCGAGAGCCGGTGATGGAGGCCTCCATCATATATATATGTATATATGTATATATATGTATATATATATATATATATATATATATATATATATATATATATATGTGTGTGTGTGTGTGTGTGTGTGTGTGTGTATATATATACATATATATATATGGATGCCTCATTACGTGCCGGTGACGGGGATTCTGGAACGGAGACGGCTTCATACGGAGGAGCCGACAGAAAAACAAATCTTCTGTGTGTGTGTGTGTGTGTGTGTGTGTGTGTGTGTGTACACTGCTGCTGCTGCTGGGAGCTCCACAATTTATGGAATGAAATCTAACATTTAGGTAGTTTATGACACGTCTAGCAGGCTGAACATCAACCGGCTCTCTTACTAATTCAATCCCACGAAGCTGTTTTTTTTATTTTTGCATCAGCAGACGATGCAGCAAAGATACAAATCTAATGTACTCATTCATACTGGATTCAGGTCTCATGCTAGTAGTAATACTAGCGTATTCGTTGGCTAATGCTACTGTTATTTGCTCAAACTTAATTATTTACTCAAATACTCAAAAGCGTCTAAGAACAAATTTCGCGATTACGTGATTTCATTGTGCGTCTGTAAATGAAGGAGGAGGAACAACCATCACAGATTTAAACACCTGATATGTGAACGGTGGTGAACACACACACACACACACACACACACACACACACACACACACACACACACACACACACGCAACCAGAGTGAATGTCCAATAACTTTTGCAAATCACAGCGAATTTAGAGCGAAACACGAACGGGTTAAATCTGTAAAGACGCCACATTCCATCAGGAGCCCAGGAGGCCTGAAGCCATCAGTCAGCCGGCACCGCAACCCGCCCACATTTACACGACCCCGAACATGAATAATGCAACGCCCGGTTCTTCTTATTACCGCCACGCCTCGCCGTAACCGAGGCATTAGGCGCCTCGCGGCGAGAGATAAATCAACGTCCGCGTCCATTTGTATTTATCTCCCTTCTCGCTCTGGAGCACCGACCTTTTTAAAAACAATCAAACGTCATCGCGTCACGACGGCCGGATCGATCCGCCGGCACCGGGCGCCTTTTCGGCTTTAAAGCATTCGTCCCACTGGCTTTTCGGGGCTCCATCATTAGTAATAATGTGAATTTCATCAAGGAAACATGAACTGGTCTGCATTTATTCATTTGAAAAGGATCAGCCAGTCTTCTTGATTTGTTCCCAAACAGCCGCTCGTTACCTCGAGAAGCAGCGCTTTGATTCGTGTCTTTTGTCGCCCTTTAGCTCCGCTGACCTTTGAACTCCACGTCACAGTCGTTTCCCGCTTCCTGCGCGGCGTTGAAAGCGTCGCAGTCGGTATCGGTGATTTTCCTCCACCTGTTGGGTTTGTGCAGGACGAGGAGGAAAAATGATGGAGGCTCCATCGTCGTTATCTTCCTCCGCCATTACTCACGGCGGCGATAGCGGCCCCGGACAGAAGCTCTTTAGCTCCGTCTAATGGAGGCGGAGCTCAGAGCAGAGCGGCTCCGTGAAGCTGCTTAACAGCCGAGGAGTTAAGCTCTGGAGGAACGTCCCCGTCTCACCCACATTCAGTTTCAATGTCTTCCTGCAGAGCTTTCAGCTGTTTAAAAGTCTCATGTGGACGAGAGGTTTCATCCACAGCGGTCATGAAACACGCTAAGCCAGCTTATTTTATACGTAGAGCCAGTCTTATTTAACACGTTAAGCCAGGCTTAGTTCAGTCACTTGATTTGGTTTGATAAACCAGACCCAACATTTAATCGAGTTTACTACGGAAACTAATGCTAGGAAACGGTCCAAGGCAGGCTAACAGTCAGGCTAACATTCAGGCTAACTATCAAGCTAACTGTTAGGCTAACTGTCGAGCTAACAGTCAGGCTAACATTCAGGCTAACTATCAAGCTAACTGTTAGGCTAACTGTCGAGCTAACTGTCAGGCTAACTGTCAGGTTAACAGCCAGGCTAACTATCGAGCTAGTTGTTAGGCTAACTGGCGAGCTAACTGTCAGGCTAACATTCAGGCCAACTATCGAGCTAGTTGTTAGGCTAACTATCAAGCTAACTGTCAGGCCAACTATCGAGCTAGTTGTTAGGCTAACTGGCGAGCTAACTGTCAGGCTAACTACCAGGCTAACAGTTAGGCTAACTATCGAGCTAACTGTTGAGCTAACTGTTAGGCTAACTGTCAAGTTGTTGTTTAAACAGAGCTCCAGAGCGATTATTTTACTCTCAAGTTCTTCTGTCGTGTTGACTGGATCTGTTTGCTTTGTTTTGTTGTTGTTGTTGTTGTTGTTGATGCACTCGTTTCTCTTCATGCAAATGTTTTTGTTGTAGCTCATTTAGCCTCGTTGAAACGAGCTGAAACTGAAATATAAATTCACATAAACAGCTTCTACAAAAACACTTTTTAAAGCAAACAAAACTATTGTGTTTTCTGATCTCACTACATCTCAGGGCTTTCTCGAGATGACCCGACATGCTGTTGTTCTTTCTTTTCATCTCTTACTGCGCATAAAACCACAACCCTTTCAAAATAAAACACAGTTGTACTGGTGCCCAGACTGCAACAAAAGGCTAATTGTCCATAAGAATCCATCTGAGCGAACACACAATCCTTCATAATCAACCAATGGAGTCCAGCGGGAGCTCATCTCTGCACGCAGCTCGGCCCGATTATTTCAAATCAAAATTCAAATCACACGCACACACACTCGCAGTCTGACACAGGGCCTCACACACACACACACTCAGGAATTCACCGGCTGAATAAAGCCTTATTGATTCTCTCTTCCTACGCAGGAACATCACTTCCGAGGCTTCAACTATTATCAGACTTTAAAAAAAAAATATGAAAGATTGAAAGCGGGGAGCGCGGCGCCCGACCGAACGCCCACGATGACGCACTCGGACACGCGTCGAGGGGAGGAAGAGGAGGAGGAAGAGGAGGAGGAAGAGATTTAGGATGCAGGAGAGACTCAGCAGGGAGATTTAGAAGGGAGGACAAAGAGACGGTGGTGGATGATGGAGGAGGACACGGCGCTGAGTAAGAGGAGGATAGAAAGGCCGTGATGAAGGAGCGGAGGGAGACTGAAACGCTGTGTGAGGGTCGACGTGAGCTCCATTCACACCAAATAAAACCATTCAAACTCAACTAAATGGGTCGTTTTAATTTCAGCTACGAACCCTTTGTTCTGCCCACATTTGTTCACATTGTCACGAGTTGTCTGGTTTATCTCTCAGCCGCTCCTGTGATATAGAAACAACATCACTGGGCGACTTTGACACCGGAGAAGTGGATTCATGGACCTTTATTCTGGAGGGGCAATCTCAGAAGAGGAAGTGATGCAGTAGTAACGCACCGGTATCACAGAGAGTCACGTCCCTGCAGGGTTTTAGTTCTGGTGAAAAAGCTCAAAGTCACATGGCCTGAACGGCTCAGCTCACAATCTACACCGCAGCTCATCTGCAGATGGTTTCACCGTTAAAACATTCAGATGGAGCTCCAACGTGTTAAAGAATCAACAGCCGACCTGCTCAGGAAAGAGACCGGAAGCCAAACAGGAAGTACAGTCAGCACAGTGTATATGAAGAATAAACCACAGCACTTCCTCCTCATTGAACCCAGAGCATTACCTTCAGAGAAAGTGAACAGCTTCCTCAATAAAGATGATATGTAAACCTTATTTAATATGAACAGTATCATCTGTTCCCTTCAAAATAAAAGCATTTAGCCCTCAATCATCAGCAGGGCGTTCATCAACAAAACCACCAACAGTTATGTTTAGACAACTAAACCAACAGTTATGTTTAGGCAACTAAACCAACAGGTAGGTTTAGGCAACAAAACCAACAGGTATGTTTAGACAACTAAACCAACAGTTATGTTTAGACAACTAAACCAACAGTTATGTTTAGGCAACTAAACCAACAAGTAGGTTTAGACAACTAAACCACAAACAGTTACGTTGAGGCAACTAAACCACCAACAGTTAGGTTGAGGCAACTAAACCACCAACAGTTAGGTTGAGGCAACTAAACCACCAACAGTTAAGTTGAGGCAACTAAACCACCAACAGTTAGGTTGAGGCAACTAAACCACCAACAGTTAAGTTGAGGCAACTAAACCACCAACAGTTAGGTTGAGGCAACTAAACCACCAACAGTTAAGTTGAGGCAACTAAACCACCAACAGTTAAGTTGAGGCAACAAAACCACCAACAGTTAAGTTGAGGCAACTAAACCACCAACAGTTACGTTGAGGCAACTAAACCAACAGTTATGTTTAGACAACTAAACCACAAACAGTTAAGTTGAGGCAACTAAACCACCAACAGTTAAGTTGAGGCAACTAAACCACCAACAGTTATGTTTAGACAACTAAACCACAAACAGTTAAGTTGAGGCAACTAAACCACCAACAGTTAAGTTGAGGCAACTAAACCACCAACAGTTAGGTTCAATTCAATTTTGAATTCAGTTTATTTTATATAGCCCAACATCACAAATACAAAAACTACGTCACCTTATAAACTACATCACCTTATAAACTACGTCACCTTATAAACTACGTCACCTTATAAACTACATCACCTTATAAACTACATCACCTTATAAACTACGTCACCTTATAAACTACATCACCTTATAAACTACATCACCTTATAAACTACATCACCTTATAAACTACGTCACCTTATAAACTACGTCACCTTATAAACTACATCACCTTATAAACTACGTCACCTTATAAACTACGTCACCTTATAAACTACATCACCTTATAAACTACATCACCTTATAAACTGCGTCACCTGCTCTGACTGTTGCTCAGTCATTTAGATCTCAGATAGGGATCCTGATTAACTGTTGGCTTTACTTTTGTAAAGCGACTCAGAAGAGAACAGACAGGAGACAGAATGCGTTCAGCTGGGCAGAGACACTCTGCAGACAGATGGTTTGGACCGAGCTCCTGGAAACCAAGGTGTGTGTTGTTTGAGGCCAGATGAAGAAACTTAAGCCAGAGTCAGCGCATTGAGACTGGCCTGAAGGAAGGCAGCAGCCTTCACAGGACGAGACGGGCCTTCGTCTTCTATCCTAAGTGTTCGTCAGCCTTCACCAATCCTCTACAGACTCTGCAGGATAAATAAAAGGAGGGCAAAGGGAGGAGGAAGAGACTGAAGTACTCACAGAATGAAGATGACGACACCAGCAGCCGATATCAACGAGTCCCTCTGATGACGGAGCAGCGTATCCACAAGGAGAGGACCGACTTTTAAAAAAGGAGCAGGAGGCGGTCACTGTTTGCTCCTGCTGGGCGAGACTCTGTTCTCTCTGTTCTCTCTCTTTTATTGCTGTCTCTCTGTCCCCTTTTTCGCTTTCATCTCGGCGAAGAGACGAAGATGAAGAAGACGCCGGTCGGGGGGTCAGAGAGGAACTCAATTACAGACGCGCTGAGATAACGGTGTGTATCGGTGGCACCTGCTCGCTCTCCTCCTGACTGCCAAGATTAAGGCATATAATCAAATTCCCTTAATTAGCCCGGATCGTGGCGACGGGCCAAGAGTCTCTCCTCTCTCTCTCTCCCTGTACTTCCCTACCTCGCTCGCCCTCACAGTGGAATGACAATGAGGCCGGTCAGGACTCAGGACTCCGACAGTCGACTCTACCTGCTGACTCACAGCTAGTTATCCCCGCTGTCGGCTGCCGCCCTGATCTCGCCATCTTTTCTCCCCCACCCCCCCCTCCCCCTTCCCCCACTGGCCCCGCCCACTGCCCCTCCCCTCCTATCGATCAGCCAGAATGACTGACAGGTTCCCTTTAACTCCTCCTTCGTCGTTTAGCCTTCTTTCTTCCTCTTCTTCTTCTCTTTCTCTGTGTTTGTGTCTAATCTCTCCTGCTCTTCCTGTGTCTAATCCCCCATCTACATCTGCTAATGCTAATTGGTTTCAGGTGTCTCTGGTGGCGGCGGGATGGGGAGTGTGTGTGAGTGTTTAGGGCGACGGAGAGGGGGCGATTTCACGCCGCCGTCGCCATTAATTAAAAAGATGATTACTCAGAATACAAAGATTAAAGCCGAAAATAGGAAGCGCCGGGCCGATAATAACCTGGTAGCACTTTATAACTCCTCGCTCAGCTTATCCAGAGTGTGTTTTGTTTCGGTTAAATGAGCGTGTGTGTGTGTGTGTGTGTGTGTGTGTGTGTGTGTGTGTGTGTGTGTGAGTGTGTGTGTTCATACATCCAGCAGCCCTCAGCTTGTTAAAAATGGCCGCGTTGGGAGGAAAGAAAAGTTTCCGGGTGGTTCCTGCAGGGGTCGCGGCTACATGGCAGAGCGAGCCGCATGTCACCTCCTGCGAGACGACATTTTGCACGACGACGACAAAAACCGGCGTCTTTGTGTAATTTACTCCGGGTTACATTACATCCACGGCGTCAAGGCTGCAGCGTCGCTCCAGTTATAGATTTCTTTGTATCCCGGCACCCGGACAGAATCCAGGAAGTCAAACAAACTCCCACGCTCCTCCGTACCTCGAAAACCAAGTCCATTAAAAACACCCAGAATGCTTTACTCCGCTCCTTTCTGTTCCCTTGTCGGCGGCCTCGCTGCAGCAGCTGGAGACCGCTGAGTTCTTGAACGGATGCGGTTGCCGGAAGAAGATGATTGGTTGCTGATTGGTCGAGGGTCGGCAGGGGGTCGTCAGTGGGGGTCACCTGGGCGGGCTCACACCTGTGGCATTCTGGGAAATGATGCACGCCACTTTGAGGACGATCTGACGAGATCTGCAACGACAAGAAAAACAGTTTCTGTTGGTTTTCGTTTTCAATCTGATGAAGAAAAGTTCTTCCGTGGAATCTCGTGTTATTCATTAGTTTCTTGGTTCAACCTGAAATGTGACAGCATACTTATTATTATACTATTATTATATTACACACTGTGAGGGGGAACAACACGCGTTACGTCTCACCATCAGCAGATATTTATCTTCAACCTCATCAGTGTCAAAACTCTATTTATTTATCATTCATTAAACCCCACATGTCACTGTCAGTGATCCACTTCCTGCATCGTCCCTCACACGTTTCATAAGCTAAGCGCTGCTCTTAAATGTTGCTGTTAAACCGGTGGAAACCAGACGTCTGACGCCAGAGATACGAGGTTCCCGTCTGACCCGATTCCTCCCTCCCTGCGTTCCTCATGAGTCACTCTGGATCACAGCGCCAGCCAAAAGTGCTAAATGTTTGTTTCCACACAAGCGAGCAGATTACAAAGTGTTGGATTACAAAAGGCAGAAGCAAACAGAGGGAGGAGCGATGCGGATAACTTCAGTTATTCAGTCGAGATAAAGACGACAACAAAGAGGATTATGGTTCTTCCATGCCAGGGAAAGGAAATGAAGTTGACAAGCGCAGACATGACCGGGGTTGATAAAAGCATCTCGATGACGAGAGGAAGAACGTGGAGGGAAACCGCGAGTAGAGAAGGAGTGGGACGCTGAACTGTGGTCATCTGACGGTTATGAAAGAAGATAACCTGACAACCCATTTGTTAAAGTTTTGTAGCAGCTCGCCGGGAAGAGAAGCATGGTGGAATTAGCTTGCTAGCTAACTATCCAGCTGTACCAGTGTAGCAATAAAGCCTGGTGGAGTTAGCACATTAGCCAGCTGTACTGTACCTGTGTAGCATTAAAGCAAGGTGGAATTAGCACACTAGCCGGTTGTACTAATGTAGCATTAAAGCATTGTGGAATTAGCACATTAGCCGGTTGTACTAATGTAGCATTAAAGCATTGTGGAATTAGCACATTAGCCGGTTGTACTAATGTAGCATTAAAGCATTGTGGAACTAGCAATCTTGCAAACTAGCCAGCTGTCCGCTAGGTAGCTAGCTAGCATGTTAATTCCACCATGCTTTAATGCTAAACTTGTTCCAGGAAATGAACTGGTTCCTAGCAATGTGCTTTCCTGTGAGTGTGCGGATGAATCATTAAGTTATGAAATATAATACTTAGTAACAATACTGCTAAACCTCACCAGTGAGCTAGTGAGGTTTACAACGATACACCTAAAAACGTCTGCCGCTCTGACCGACCCGCTACATTGATTTGAGTGGGAACATCCGTTCTGCTGCTTTTTCTAACTCTCTGAGGGAAACAGACTAAAACAGAACAAGAAGACGCATTAACCCAACAGGAAGGAGTAGAAGAAGAAGTGTCACGGGGAGTGGGAGGAAGAACAAACAACAAGCAACACGGGCGAGAAAACACATGTTCATGATGCGGAGGAAGGAAACCAACAGAAGACGAGTGGGAGGAAGGAGTGTGTTAATGTGTGATCTGGAAGAGTAATAAATACAGACTAATGTGGGTCAAAGATGGAGGAAAAACTGTAACAACCGCAAACTTCAACCCAAGATGGCTGACAGAAAGTCCGTCATCCTTTAAATGTATCAATCTGACTCTGAGGACCTGTTAATGACATTATTCATAAGAACAGAAACAATGTAGCACTTAAAGGTCTTAAGAAGAAAAATGAATAAAAAACACACACCAGGTTATCTCAATCAATCAATCGATAAACTGGTTGGGTCGTCATTATTGAGTCCAATAGATGCTAAAAACAACGTTTTACTTTTTTAAAATCCAATTTAAAAGCCCAATAAGATCACTGTTGTCCAAATAAAGGTTTTTCAACACACAGATCTACTAAACCTAAATAAATAGGAAAAGCATTTTAATAATAATGAATCGCAAGTCCATTTATTGAGGCGACTTCCTGGTTTTTAAAGCTTTGCTGTTTTCTAAAGGTGCACATAAACCTGCTGCTACGGTTGATGAACTGTTGTGTCTTCACGGTGTCTCAGCTTTTAGGATTTACGACGCGAATGACGTCAATCAAACTTTACGTGTTCATTCCTAAATATATTTGTTCACACAGCATTCACAGCCTCATTTATACTACATTGTATTCATAAAAACATGAGGGAATGGATTTCTTTTATGGCTGTTGACAGTATTCTCAGATTTATGAAGTGGTGAAAAGAGATATCATAAACTCCCTCTATGAAAAGCTTTGACTCTAATATGTCAAGAAGATGAAACAATCATTTTGAACCTGTGTTTATCCAATGTTCAGATTCATCTTCTGGAAATGTGGAAAATAGCACATATTTAGGTGATATATATATATATATATGATAAAACTTGTCATAGAAAATAATAATTATTGTAATTGAATCAACATGAGACTTTGCATGACATATATCTGTGAGTTAATATGTTAAGTGTTGGGTGAACAGATGCTTCCTGTGGAAAGCTTCATTTTAGAGTATTTTTTAAATCTGTTTCTTAAATTCCTCCGTGCTGCATTATGTTTACGTGATGCAACACGCCGGCTGCCAAACGTAACGAGCAGCTCTCTGCAGTGTTTCAGCCCAAGGTCGCCCGTCAACAACGCCCGGGCTGCTGTGACGCTTCACACACGGTCCCATTTACGTAACGGCGAAGGGACCCAGGGAGGGTTCATGAGGGACGACTTTTAACACACTGCTCGTTTAATGACATTGTGGGGACTCACGTTGCGTCTGAGGACACGACATAATGTCCTCACAATGTGTGTGTGTGTGTGTGTGTGTGTGTGTGTGTGTGTGTGTGTGTGTGTGTGTGACTTCTCTTAAATGTCGTCGTTTGTTGGACTCGTCCACTCGCCTGTGCTTTTGCAGTTTTCATACTTCCTTGTTCATGAAGACGTGGATAGCATACTCAATAATTGTGTATATTATGTATATGACTCATGCTGGATGAGAACAGACAGTTTCTCCTTATATGTGTCCCAGCTGACGGTAGTTAGTAACGAACCACATGAAATTAAATGAAAGCCATGAAATAAACAAACAACATTACGTTTGTGTCTCAGCATCTGGAGTCTCTCTGCAGCCGGCAGGAAGTGGCAGCACTTTAAAATGAGCACTTTCAATAAAGCCGCTGCTGACCGCATGCAGATGACTGCGTGCAGACGAGTGTGTGCAGACGAGTGTGTGCAGACGACTGCGTGCAGACGAGTGCGTGCAGACGACTGTGTGCAGACGACTGCGTGCAGACAAGTGTGTGCAGACGAGTGTGTGCAGACGAGTGTGTGTAGACGAGTGTGTGCAGACGAGTGTGTGCAGACGACTGCGTGCAGACGACTGCGTGCAGACGAGTGTGTGCAGACGAGTGTGTGCAGACGAGTGTGTGCAGACGACTGCGTGCAGACGAGTGCGTGCAGACGACTGTGTGCAGACGACTGCGTGCAGACAAGTGTGTGCAGACGAGTGTGTGCAGACGAGTGTGTGTAGACGAGTGTGTGCAGACGACTGCGTGCAGACGAGTGCGTGCAGACGACTGCGTGCAGACGAGTGTGTGCAGACGAGTGTGTGCAGACGAGTGTGTGTAGACGAGTGTGTGCAGACGACTGCGTGCAGACGAGTGCGTGCAGACGACTGCGTGCAGACGAGTGTGTGCAGACGAGTGTGTGCAGACGAGTGTGTGTAGACGAGTGTGTGCAGACGACTGCGTGCAGACGAGTGCGTGCAGACGACTGCGTGCAGACGAGTGTGTGTAGACGAGTGTGTGCAGACGACTGCGTGCAGACGAGTGCGTGCAGACGACTGCGTGCAGACGAGTGTGTGCAGACGAGTGTGTGCAGACGAGTGTGTGTAGACGAGTGTGTGCAGACGAGTGTGTGCAGACGACTGCGTGCAGACGACTGCGTGCAGACGAGTGTGTGCAGACGAGTGTGTGCAGACGAGTGTGTGTAGACGAGTGTGTGCAGACGAGTGTGTGCAGACGAGTGTGTGCAGACGACTGCGTGCAGACGACTGCGTGCAGACGAGTGTGTGCAGACGACTGCGTGCAGTAAGTGTGTGTAGTTAACAGCGGCTGCAGTTGCAGGGCCGCGTGGTCAGACTCTTCAGAGGGACTTCGAGCGCCCACTTTATTCTCAGAAAGTCTCGACCGAAGCACTCCGGTCTAAATGTTGGTTTTGTGCAAACACTCGTCTGGAGGAGCGCTGCGACGCATCGCCAGAGATGGTTTTAAAATGTCAGTCACACGGCGCTTCTCTGATTTCATAAAAGCACTCTCGTCTAAATGTTTCTGTATTTAAAGCACGGCCACATGGGAGTGTTTATGTACAGCATGCATTACATGAAATGGAAAGTGAACTCTGCAATATTCAGATTACACTGCAAAACATGCAGTTATGTTCTGAGCTGCGACTTTCAACCTTGTTTTTAACGTTATTATTCTGGCAGGAAAATAAATTGTGAAAGTATAAAAGGTCTTAGAACATTACACCGCGTTCCACATTATTATGGAAATTACACTTTGCTCAGATTTTCCTAAATAGTAATGCACAGTCAGTCAGTATCATTTTCAAGTCATCAACTGTTAGAGTATAAGTCAAATTCTATTGAACAAACCTCCTAATGATAACAGTATTTTTTTCAAAAATAAAAAACTCAAAATGCAGTGTTCCAAATTATTATGCAGAATTTCAGTTTCAAGATATTTTATAGGTTGTAAAGAACAAAAAATTGTCATTTGTTGAATTTGCAGCATTAGGAGTTCATATTTACTGAAATCAAGAAGAGTTTGAATGAAAAACATCTTAACAGGTCAAGTTACATGTTAACATAGGACCCCTTCTTTGATATCAACTTCACAATTCTTGCATCCATTGAACTTGTGAGTTCTTTGATAGTTTCTGCTTTAATGTCTTTGCAGGATGCCATAATAGCCTCCCAGAGCACCTGCTTGGATGTGAACTGCCTTCCACCCACATAGATCTTTTGCTTGATGATGCTCCAAAGGTTCTCAATAGGGTTAAGGTCAGGGGAAGATGGGGGCCACACCATGAGTTTCTCTCCTTTTATGCCCATAGCAGCCAATGCCCCAGAGGTATTCTTTGCAGCATGACATGGTGCATTGTCATGCATGAATATGATTTTGCTACGGAAGGCACGGTTCTTCTCTTTGTACCACAGAAGAAAGTGGTCAGTCAGAAACTCTACATACTTTGCCGAGGTCATTTTCACACCGTCGGGGACCCTGAAGGGGCCTACCAGCTCTCTCCCCATGATTCCGGCCCAAAACATGACTCCGCCACCTCCTTGTTGACGTCTCAGCCTTGTTGGGACATGGTGGCCATTCACCAACCATCCACTACTCCATCCATCAGGACCATCAAGGGTTGCACGGCACTCATCCGTAAACAAAACAGTTTGAAAGTTAGTCTTCATGTAGTCCTGAGCCCACTGCAACCTTTTTTGCTTGTGAGCTTGGTTTAGGGGTGGCCGAATAACAGGTTTAAGGACACTTGCAAACCTCTTGAGCATCCTACATCTTGGAGTTCGAGACTCCAGAGGCACCAGCGGCTTCAAACACCTGTTTGCTGCTATTCAATGGCATTTTAGTGGCTGCTCTCTTAACCCTACGCATTTGTTTGGCAGAAATCTTCCTTATTTTGCCTTTGTCTGAACGAACCCGCTTGTGCTGTGAATCGGTGACAAATTTCTTCACCGTCCGATGATCACGCGCAATTCTTTTGGAAATATCCAATGTTGTGATACCTTGACCAAGGTATTGCACTATTTGCTGCTTTTCAGCAGCAGAGAGATCCTTTTTCTTCCCCATTTTGCCTGAAACATGTAGCTTGCTTAATAATGTGGAACATCCTTCTTAAGTAGTTTTCCTTTGATTGGGCTCACCTGGCAAACTAATTATTATTATTACTATTTGAATGATTTCAATCATCCAAATAGCCCTGAGACACAATACCATCCATGAGTTTCATTGAAAAACCAAAAAATGAATGTTTATGACACTTAAATACAATTTGCCTAATAATGTGGAACGCGGTGTATAATGGAAGAATATGAAGGATGTCCCCGTGTTCACTTATGCGTCAAAGGTCGTTGCGGCAATGTGTGTGTTGATAACATGTGACTGCGTATACATGACTTGACAGGGACTCAAGAAACAGATAACACCAGCTGAGAAGAGACGAGTGAACTCGTTGCACATCCATTGTCTTTTGTAAATCATTCATTTCATCTTGTTTTACCGAAAAGAAAACAAATTCAAATGTCACAGATCCGCGCAAATGCAAATGTTGGAGTCCTCGCCTGAATGTTCTCTGTTCTAAACCCTCTCTAACTTTGTTCTGCTTCACTTTATCAAAGTCAACCTTTGCAGAGAGAATGTTCACATATTGTGTTATGATTTGGGTTAGAGAATGTTCACATATTGTGCTATGATTTGGGTTAGAGAATGTTCACATATTGTGCTATGATTTTGGTTAGTGAATGTTCACATATTGTGCTATGATTTTGGTTAGAGAATGTTCACATATTGTGCTATGATTTTGGTTAGTGAATGTTCACATATTGTGCTATGATTTGGGTTAGTGAATGTTCACATATTGTGCTATGATTTGGGTTAGAGAATGTTCACATATTGTGCTATGATTTGGGTTAGAGAATGTTCACATATTGTGCTATGATTTGGGTTAGAGAATGTTCACATATTGTGCTATGATTTTGGTTAGTGAATGTTCACATATTGAGCTATGATTTGGGTTAGAGTTGGACCTTACAGCTGCATCATTTCAAAGAAATAATCATCCTGAAAGTGATTTTTTTTATAGGCGGACCTGAAACCTTTTCATGTTTTCTGTGTGTCATCTTCATTTACTCTTAACCAGTAACATATAGACTGATATTTACACATCTGAACAACATCTCACATGTGTACCTTTTATTATAACACCAACATTATTCAAACAGCCCTAGTGGTTGCAGAGATACACACTTTTTAGTTCGGGGATGACATTTTCGAGCAGAGGCCTAAACATAGGTTGGTGTTCTATTGGTTGATTGCGGCATTAAAGGCGCTCGAGGCCCGACGTCCGGCGTCACCTGTGACGGCTCATTCTCGGGCGGACGGCTTTCCAGACGGCCGTGATTGAGGCCGAGGACAAGCAGCGCCCCGCGGGTTAATGAAGGGAGGTGGAGCGGAGACAAAGGGGTACCACCCGACGCCATGGAGGGAGGATTTACAGCTCCATCAGTCAGCAGCGTGCACTCTTCCTTTTAGAACCAGTGCTCTCCGTGTTGTGTCACCTTCCCTTTCCGTTACCTTGCATCCTTCACTCAAGGACACACTTGTTATGGCCCCTCCCCCCTCCCCCTCGGCCTCGCTATTCGTCTCTTCTTCTCTCCCGTCTCCGTCGCTCAGGTCAATCTCTCACAGAAGGAATAAATAAGAGCGTGTGACCAACGGCTTGCATCTGTTCTTTTGATCGACTAGCGGCTCGTTGTTGGTTCGCTTCTCTTTGTGTTTCTCCTCAAAGGTGCTTTTGTCTCGTTGTGGTCAATTTGTGTGTTTTGTTTCTCTTTGTTGTCGTTGTGGATTTATTTTTGTAGCGTTTTATTGTCGTGTTTTGTCTCTTTTTGATAGTTTCGTGTCGCTTTGCAGCCATTTTGTCTCTTTGTAGCATTGTATTGTTATGTTTTGACTTACGTCTCTGTGTTTTTTTGTTTGTTCCTTTGTGTTTTTTTTAGTCTCTTTGTGGGGGTTTGCGTCTCTTTGTGGTTGTTTGTGTCTCTGTGGTGTTTTTCTGTCTCTTTGTGTAAATGTTTTGTATCTTTGTGATTGTTTTTGTCTCTTTGTAGTCTTGTCTCTGCGATCATTTTTATCACTTGTGCTTTGCACTTTGAGTTTTATTCCTCTTTGTGGTCATAACGCATCTTTCTGTGGTCTTGTTTGTCTCTTTGTGGTTGTTTTGTGTGTTTCTGTGGTCATTTTGTGTCTCTTTGCAGCCATTTTGTCTCTTTGTAGCATTTTGTTGTCACGTTTTGACTCTGTGGTCGTTTTGCATTTCTTTAGGTGGTTGTTTTTATCTCTTTGTGGTCGTTTGTGTCTCTTTGTGGCGGTTTGTGTCTCTGTGGTTGTTTTA
Source organism: Myoxocephalus aenaeus (assembly GCA_038501785.1). Taxonomy (NCBI): domain Eukaryota; kingdom Metazoa; phylum Chordata; class Actinopteri; order Perciformes; family Cottidae; genus Myoxocephalus; species Myoxocephalus aenaeus. The sequence continues at coordinate 8,516 of JBAMJR010000316.1, read as the reverse complement.
CGTCTCTTTGTGGTTGTTTTACACGGTCGACACAACATGTGGACCATCTGAGGGAAAGTGACAGTGTGAAACACAACGCCGTGCACGGCACTGTGCACGCTTCAGCTCTGATCTTCACAGGAGGCGGGACCTGTCAATCATCACAGGAGGACTCAATGAGCTCGTCTTCATCGTTAACCTTCTGAGAGTCTGACGAGGAACATCGACTGGTTCACTGCTGCTGAGTGTGTGTGTGTGTGTGTGTGTGTGTGTGTGTGTGTGTGTGTGTGTGTGTGTGTGTGTGTGTGTGTGTGTGTGTGTGTGTGCAAGTTGCAGCAAACATTGCCAGTTGTAGCAATACGACACTGAATATTTTCCTGCAGTCTGAGACTAAATAACACGTTAAATGTTACACACATGGACCTGCATGTGTAGGTGGGCACACAGCCACACACACACACACACACACACACACACACACACACACACACACACACACACACACACACACACACACACACACAGCCACACACACACACACACACACACACACACACACAGACACACACACACACACACAGTGCTGCTGTGCACACCGGACGCACACCGCACCACACCGTCAGAACTACACTGTAAAACAACCATCAAAAGTCACACCAGCAGCGGTTTGAAGGCTGAGAGGCGTTCAAAGACCTAAATACTGCGCGTGACTTTCAGCTTCCTGTCTGAAAGCTCCGCTGTGCGCTTCAGCCGCGAGACGCTGCTGTTAAAGAGCACTTAAGTACAGAGAACACACATAATCACAGCAGAGGACGCACTCGAGGGGGAGGCGCTCTCCAGCTTCCGTGCAGCACTTAAAGACGCGGGTGGTGGTGGATACGAACGCAAGGCATTGTGGGTATTAAAAAGGGAAAGATACACACTGGGTATTGTTCCTGGAAAAGCACAACTTGCATTGCTGCAGGGGAAGAGCAACGGTTCATCCAAACCACGTGTTGAACACGTCGTTGTGTCTCTTACTTCGTGCACAGTGGCAG
>JBAMJR010000316.1:0-2500 GCA_038501785.1 Myoxocephalus aenaeus | reverse complement strand
TGCCTGCAGATTATTATTATTATTATTATTATTATTATTATTATTATTATTATTATTATTATTATTATTATTATTATTATTATTATACCTTTACCTGCTCCTGAACTTTGCAGTAACATACTGGTTTATGTTGCTGCAACCAGTCAGAATTAACCTCCAGTTCTTTAAAGTGAAGTCTATGCTTCATGTGTTAAAGCTGCATTCTCTCTCCTGACCACCAGGGGGCGACTCCTCTGGTTGTATAGAAGTCTATGCTTCATGTGTTAAAGCTGCATTCTCTCTCCTGACCACCAGGGGGCGACTCCTCTGGTTGTATAGAAGTCTATGCTTCATGTGTTAAAGCTGCATTCTCTCTCCTGACCACCAGGGGGTGACTCCTCTGGTTGTATAGAAGTCTACGCTTCATGTGTTAAAGCTGCATTCTCTCTCCTGACCACCAGGGGGTGACTCCTCTGGTTGTATAGAAGTCTATGCTTCATGTGTTAAAGCTGCATTCTCTCTCCTGACCACCAGGGGGTGACTCCTCTGGTTGTATAGAACAATATGTGTTAAAGACTCCTCTGGTTGTATAGAAGTCTATGCTTCATGTGTTGAAGCTGCATTCTCTCTCCTGACCACCAGGGGGCGACTCCTCTGGTTGTATAGAAGTCTATGCTTCATGTGTTGAAGCTGCATTCTCTCTCCTGACCACCAGAGGGCGACTCCTCTGGTTGTATAGAAGTCTATGCTTCATGTGTTGAAGCTGCATTCTCTCTCCTGACCACCAGGGGGCGACTCCTCTGGTTGTATAGAAGTCTATGCTTCATGTGTTAAAGCTGCATTCTCTCTCCTGACCACCAGGGGGCGACTCCTCTGGTTGTATAGAACAATATGTGTTAAAGACTCCTCTGGTTGTGTCAGAATCAGAATCAGAAACCGTTTATTTGCCAGGAATGTTTTCACACAAACGAGGAATTTTTTGAGGCGGAAGGTGCATACATTGGACATGGACATGGGACGTAAAACGAGACAAACAACAATCAACAATCAACGAAAACAACAACAGTGCAATTGGAGTGCGGTTGAATTAAAATATGTGTAGGATAAGCAAGTGCTCAGTCAACAGATACGTTAATGTGAATGTACGTTAAAGTGACATGTGTATTTAAGTTAAAAGTGTATGTTAAAGTGACGGGTGTTTAAGTGTGCGGTGTGCAGAGGAGTGAATGGTAGAGAGAAATAAAAATAAAAATAAAAATAAAGAAGAGAAAATAAAAATAAAAATTAAGAGTTAAAAATAAAAATTGAAAATTAAAATAGCTGGGGGTGACAGAGACAGTCAGTGGGGGACCCGAGCCCCATTGATGAGCCCGACTGCTGACGGGAAGAAACTGTTTGTGTGGCGTGAGGTCTTGGTCCTGATGGACCTCAGCCTCCTGCCAGAGGGGAGGGACTCGAACAGGATATGTCCAGGGTGAGAGGGGTCAGCTGCAATCTTATATAGAAGTATATGTGTTAAAGACTCCTCTGGTTGTATAGAAGTCTATGCTTCATGTGTCATTATATAGAGAGCTGAGATTGTTCTGCAATGTTTGATGAACATGATGAGAGCTGGACGTTAACTCTCTTCCTCTCTGGAGTCTCTTTCCAGCGTGGTGTGTTCGAGTTTGTAGTAAAATGCAGCGCTCCTCCTCACAGGTAAATAACAATAAATAATATAAAACACACGTGTGTAACATACACACTGCAGATAGCCTCACTGTTCAAAGCACTGAGAACAACTGCCTCAAGCATTCCCAAATGACCAACCAGTTACACACACACACACACACACACACACACACACACACACACACACACACACACACACACACACACACACACACACACACACATACTTCCAATAAAATCCACAGTGAGTTGAAGGTAAACAGTCCAGTACTGACAGTAGAAGAGCTTCAGGGAGGAATCACACACCAGGGAGTCTCTGTGTGTGTGTGTGTGTGTGTGTGTGTGTGTGTGTGTGTGTGTGTGTGTGTGTGTGTGTGTGTGTGTGTGTGTGTGTGTGTGTGTGTGTGTATGAGTCACTGTATAAAATCTCCATCTTAATTCATTTTCTCTATTTCAGAGAAAAAAAGATCTTATTCTCTTACAGCTGTGTGTTTTTATTCTGAGTCCTTTGGGGGCCGACAACTCCTCTTCTGTGCATTAAACACACAACTCTGTGCATTAAACACACAACTCCTCTTCTGTGCATTAAACACACAACTCTGTGCATTAAACACACAACTCTGTGCATTAAACACACAACTCTGTGCATTAAACACACAACTCTGTGCATTAAACACACAACTCTGTGCATTAAACACACAACTCCTCTTCTGTGCATTAAACACACAACTCTGTGCATTAAACACACAACTCCTCATATTTAAAGTGCATTTCTTACATTAAGTTGGTACTAGTGTGCGTTTGTTGTGTTGTTAGATCTCCAGGAGGAACAACGGGATGGAGCTGATAG
>JBAMJR010000315.1:5000-127412 GCA_038501785.1 Myoxocephalus aenaeus | reverse complement strand
CCGAGGCCCGCGAGCCTGAAGTGCAGGACGTCCACGCGCACATTGGCGCCAGGTGATACTTGATTGCGGCGTCGTTTGAAGCCTATTTTGTTGTTGAAATCAATACATTTCTTTCTCATTTCCCCTCCCCACTTTTCACAAAGTGTTATTTTTTTTGTCTTCTGTCGAAGCTTTATTGGTATTAAAAGTCTCGCGCTACGGCGCAGCGCCGTGCGAGCAACAAGCGAAGTCACGTCCAACTCTTTTATCTCACTTCAGTCTAGCGGAGAGAAGAAGAAGGAGAAAAAAGAGAGGAGGGAGGGAGGGAGGGAGGGAAAGAAAAGCTCCGGAGCAAGTTGGAAAATACTACGTGACGGAGAAGAATGAATGAAGAAGAAGAAAAGGTTACACCATGAAAACCCTTTGGCTTTAAATAATAATAATTATGCGACTCTATACAGACCCCCCCCCCCCCCCCCCCCACACACACACACACACACACACGCACACACTCCGCCCCGCCGCTTCCACGGCGAGCCTTTCCATTTCTACACGGTGGTCAAACATTTTGAAAAAAAAGAAAGAAGAAGAAAAAGAAAAGCCCACCTGACGACGCTGACAGCCCCTCGCGCCGCGGCGCTGCCGCACATTTCTGCGTGACTCGCGGTTCCATGCGTTTAATTCTATTACACAGCATTTTTTTTTTTTTTTTAAGTCAAGCGGATTACGAGAGAAGAATGGCAGCGGCGTCAACCTCTGGAGGACGTGACTCCACATACTCACCCCTCAGTCGGTGCTGCGGGTCTGTCCATGCCTGCTCGCGCGCAACTCAAGTCGACGACAGTGTATCGGCAATATCTGGAAATCATACTGAGAGAGAAGGGGGTGGGGGGGGGAAACGCCCCCCTCTCTTTTACTCTCTTTTTCTCTCTCCCCCTAAAAAAAAGCCTCTCCCTTGTAGGAAAGAAGAAGAAAAAATGAAGGCAAAAGGAGAGAAAGAGAAGAAGAAAGAAGAAAAAGAGAGAAGAAGAAAACAGATCCGAGAGGCAGCACACACTACACCCTTTATCCTCCCTTTAGATCCTGAATCTCTGGCTCTGCTTCTGCCCTCTCTCTCTCTCTCTCTTTCTCTCTCTCTCTCTCTCTCTCTCTCTCTCTCTCTCTCTCTCTCTCTCTCTCGCCCTCTTCCTGTCCTCCCATTGTTGCGAATCAAGCGTGGTCAAAGGGGCGCGGCGGAGAAGACTCAATGATTCAGGATTCAGATTCAGGATTCACACAGAAGCAGATTCGGGCTCACACATCATCGCGGTGATGCGCAGTGCCAGCTCGGATACCATATGGATAGTCCAATAATAATAATAATAATAATAATAATAATAATAATAATAATAATAATAGGAATTGCATTCTAATCAAAATAAAAGATGTTAACTTGGCTCTATTTATTTGTTTTTGGTTGCTGGACTTTACTTGTCCTCCTTTACGTGTCTTAATTCCATTAGGCTCTAATAAGCACATTAACCAATAGTCTCTAACTAAAGGCTTGGACATTATTCAAATGTAACCTTCACCAAAGTGTTCAGATGATAAACCTGCGCACCGGGAGACGCTCATTAGGCGGCGCAGGCTGCCTGGAGAGCGCTGCTTTGGAGCCGCTTGCCCCGAACATGACCGCGTTGCGCGTCGGGCTAATTAACTTTTCAAAATTACAGATGGTCCCGCATTTAAATTCTGGGGTGGAATGATGGACATTTTGTCTTATTAATTCCGGGGGGCCCCCCGCCTATCTCGCTATACAAAAATCATCATTGTGCTTAGAATTAGGGCCCTTCGAGCTTCTTTCTTTTCCCTTTAAAAAACAACAACAACAACACAAAAAAATCTTTTTCCATAATTGGGGCTGATGGACAGACGGCCGAGTGCATTACTGCCTGATGCACAAGTAAAGGAAGTCTCACTTGCCCATTCATGAGCACACAATCTGTGTGTGTGTGTTTGTGTGTGTGTGTGTGTGTGTGTGTGTGTGTGTGTGTGTGTGTGTGTGTGTGTGTGTGTGTAGCGCGGCCCCCATTGTGAGTGCTGCAGCTCCCTGACAGCAACTTCTCAGTGACTGGCTCTATATCCATCCTAATCCAATCCCGCGGGATTTCCACAGCGAGAGGACTGGCAGCTTCAGCGGGATCTCTGCTTCCTAAATCTCCCCCAAACCTCGCCTTATCCGACCGGGGATTACACAGCTCAGCTCCCTGGGTGTAGGGCTGGGAGTGTAGGGGTAGTGTGTGTGCTCCAGGAGGAGCAGTAGTAGTAGTAGTAGTAGTAGTGGTAGTGGTGTTGCTCCATCATTGCATAATGGCTCGGTATAGCTGATGAGGTGGGCACATTGTGGGACTGCGCCACCATTCATCATGATTTTATTATTTGTCAAACGGCATCAAGATGCAGGATTTTTACTGGGCTGACACTGAAGGCGGATTTACTTTATATTTCAGAAGGGCCTATAGGCACAAAGAGCTCTCACATACACACACACACACACACACACACACACACACACACACACACACACACACACACACACACACACACACACACACACACACACACACACACACATAGCCTGTATCTGGCCATCTATCACTCTGCGGCTGACACAGCTGTAGTATTACATAATACTGCTGCATGCTGCCCGTCAATCAGTCAGACGTTTCGATTTTACATCAAATGCTGCGTGCGCACGGCAGCCGCTCTTCCCTCCTTTCCACAGGAGCACGTGGGTTTTAGAAAGTCCGGCTTTTAGCTTCCCGTCGTTCCCACTCGAACCTCACGGGCAGCAGCAGCAGCTTGTTCCGCGGAAAGAAACCGTGAAAATCGACCAAAGATCGTCAGTGTCGGTGAACCGTGAGGCCGCTACAGGCCTCTGCTCACTCTCGCGTCTCGCGAGTCTGTCGATGTTCTCCGATGATGGGCTGACGTTTACACATTTTTTCGGGGGCTAACGCGAATGTTTTTGGCGTCGTCGCTGCTGCTGTCGGAGATATAACCCCCAGCTCGCGACGGCGCCATACTAGGAAAAGCGGATAAACTTGGACGAGGAAGCATCACGTGGCTTCCTTGATACATTCTCTGTAAATCGTCTCCCACGTAGGAATGAGGCAAAATAGTTTTCTCTCCCGTTGAACCGAGATGACCCCGGCGGTCAGGTGGTGTTTTTTTTCCGTGATCCGAAGCAATCGGAGACCGAGCGCAGAGCCCAGACAGGACGGTTGTAAGTCCTGTGTCCTGGCTCTCTAATGCCTCCTCCCTGTCGGTCCTCTGTCTCCCCCCTCCTCGTTTGCAGTCTGCTCAGATCCCCGTGGTATGAGCACATTTCTCATTCCCTCTCCTCCTCTCCCTCGCTCCCTCAAGATTGCTGCTTTATTAAACAGACTCTCCCTATCTTTCATTTGCCGCGCTCCCCACCGCTCTGTGTTTATTTTATTATTTCTTTTTTTCTTTCCGCGCCCTCCTCAACACACATCACATCGCAGGGGCTTTTGCGTATACGTCAACGCATCGCTCGGCAGGCGTCTCTGGGTCTGTGTGCACTTCACAGCTTCCGTCTGCAGCCGACACGTTCTGTAGTGGAGGAAACCAAAAGGACGCAGAGAGAGAGAGAGAGAGAGAGAGAAAGAAAGAAAGGCTCCTCATTTCTCTCCTCTATATGTTCCACGCTCACTTCTCTCTTCGCCCTACCTCATCTCTCCCTTTGTTCGCTCTCTACATCGCTCCCGCCCTCTGCGCTCCCTCTCTCTCTCTCTCTCTCTCTCTCTCTCTCTCTCTCTCTCTCTCTCTCTCCGTGCTCCCTCCATCTCTTTCAGACCCAGGGCAGCTATATTTAGCGGCAGGTTAACTGCTCCTGTCAAAGGTCTGATTTGTATTCTCTGCATGCAAGTCTGACTCGGGCCTCCGCAGCAACACAAACAAAAGGCCCTAGTTTGAATATGCACTGAGCCACTGGCTTAGGAATCAAAGCCCTCTCTCTGCCCCGCTGCCAGTGGCGCCACCTGCTATGGAAAGGGGGGAGGAGGAGGAGGAGGGGGAGGGGGAGGGGGTGGGGGTCGTGGGGACTCAAAGTCAAGCTCAATTCACTCCGAAACGCACACATTTGTGCAGGGAGGAGCATCGCGGCTCAATGGGCCTACTTCACTCTGTTGCACCACACACTCTGGATGTGCAATGTTTGAGAAAGAGAGAGAGAGAGAGAGGGGAGTAAGAGAGAGGGGAATACGGACAGGGTCGCGGCCCCCCGTACCTTCCTCTCCCGGCGACAAGAGGTAGGGGCTGGCAGGAGGGACAGGAAAATATAAGAAGAAAAAAAAAGGAGACGAATTGAGAATAGAAATCTCCCTTCTCCTCAAAGTCTGCCCCGGGCTGAAGTGACAGTGGAGATTAAAGTGAAAGGCACATACATTACACGCCACTGTACATGTAAGGACACATGGGGAGTCCGTGGAGCTGGAGGAGAGGTGTGATGCTCCCCCACACTCCCACTCCCCGCTGCTCTCCCCCTGATCCGCTTGCCTGGTCTCATCTGGTCTGGCAGCAGGCTTGTGGGTGACAGCCTGAAATGGCACCCTGCTACATCAAGAGATACAGTCGCTCTGACCGCAGGCTCCGAGCGCCACATATCTCACGCGGCAAAGCAAAGCAACGTCGGCCCTAATTGACCGTTTGCTATATTTTTTATGTCAGGCGCTCAGGTTTTGAAAGAATGGGTCCTTGATGCGGGACACAAGCAGGCTCCTCCTTTATGGCCGGCCAACGTATTTGGATGTAAACAGTGCTGATAAAGTCGTCAAGCTGTCGCCAACAGGCTTTGGCTGGCGGGCTAACGTTCCGTGAGTTGGTTGAAAACACAGTTTCTAATTGACTTTTCCATGTTTTCAGCTGACTGGTTTTGAAACTAGAACTCTTTTAATTGGTCTTGACTATGCAAGCGACAGCTATGGGCATGATGTCGTCCACCTAGACAAGAATCATTGTTCTCTTATTGCATGTGTACGGATTGTCAATTTATGCTTTCGCGTTTATAAACAGTATGTTTTACTTTACCTCCGGAGTGAAGCCGATGCGGAAGTGTCTTAACACTTGCATTCCTTCTAATGGCCAACAGGGGGCGACTCTTCCGGTTGCAAAAAGAAGTCAGATTGTATAGAAGTCTATGAGAAAATTACTCTACTTCTCTCTTAATTTATTACCTCACTAAACATTTTAAACATGAGTTTATGTCTACATCTCTATAGTTTTAAGTCTTCTTCAAAACAGCATGATGTTCATTTAGTAAGTGATGGTCCATTTACAGTCAAAAAGACCATAAAGCTGAGAACGCTTTAGGGCGGGGCTTACTGTGATTGACAGGTCGCTGCCGCTACCAGAGCCGGCATCGCTACGTAACTCCTCCGCATCCCAAATATGATAACTTCTGTTGATTGGATGCAAAATTAGCAACATGGCTACAGTCTTAATCCAAGATGGCGACGCTGAAAGCGACAAACTCTAGGCTTCAAAACGTCAATCCACAAACCAGTCTGGGATGGCGACTAATCACTGTGTTTCTGCGGTAACGTAATCTTATATACATCTAATATAGAGCAGGACAGAGCTGCTAACGTTACCTTGTAACTGTGATGGCATCTAGGACCGGCTTACTTACAGAGGTAAACACTGGCAGGTAACAAACATGAGTTGCTATATGCCGGATTAAAAAAATAAATAATAAGTAACAAGCACCTCCCCCAAAATGATCATTATGAATGATTGAGCTATTGTTAGCACTCAAAGCTAAATAGAATCGGCCTGGGCTATTACATGCTCCTCAGCCTTGGAAGTAATGCATGATTACAGCTGTAGGCGGTGAGCTAGTTAGCAGTAAAAGCTAATGATTAATGAGTGCTGCTCATATAGTGTGCAGGTCTGCTCTGCCTGGTTATGGCTGAACGGCTACGGTCGGACAACTGTTGTTTTGGGGAATACTTGGAGAACAGTCGCTTCACTTTTATTATTAATAATAACAACAATGATTAATGACAGATCGAACGTGAGTTGGAACGAAAGCCCTCCAGACATTTTCCTATTCAGCGTGGCATGTTTCATCTATTCACACACGTGTATGACTGACATTCACACATGGGCGGTCCAGTAAGACTCGCCTGCGTCACTTTGATCAACTGAGGCTGATTGGATCAAATGGTCAACCGAATGAATGAATTGACCCTGTATCTGATCACGCTACTGTCGCGCTGAAATCAAATAAATCCCAGGAAGGAAGATTGTTAATTCTACCGTCCGCCTCAGGAAACCGTTGGCCGGGGGAAAAACAACATTAGTGCTTAAATTGTCATGTTGCAACCCCCTTAAGGTCTTGTAATAAACATTAATTGGAGAGCTTGAACTTGCCTAACTGCTTTATGAGTGAAAGTCTGAGGTTTACGACCATGTGCTTGGTAAATATTTTTTAATGCAAACGGTGACAGTTAGTGTCCGATGATTGCATGATTCAGAAGTGGACTTATCCCATCAACAAACAAAACAAAAAAACAATCTCCACATAACTGCTTTTGAATTGTCTATTACATCCAAGTGGCATTTCAAGTGAAAACGTGGTTGGAAGAATTGGCCGGGCGCAGATATGTAATGAATACATTTCCTGGTTGGCAGAAACATATTTTAATATAATTTAAAAGGAGCTGAGGTACACTTTATATATTCGGCCCCCTGAAATAGCTTTGGAAATAGACAAATTAGCCGTTAAATAAATCGAGCGCGCTCCACCCGCCAACTAGTTAAAGACTTTCCACAATCTGACCATATATATATCAGTCCAGGGTGCTCAACGTTCCTACTTCTGCTTCTATGTGGAAATAAATGTTCCAGTCCAGGAGGAAAAGACAATAGTTTTTCTGTAACACTTCATCATTGTAGTACATATTATATAGAGCACGACTAAAATACACACTACACCAGGACAAATATGTCAACAGGCCAAAAAGACGAGAGGTTGTGGAGACAGGAAGTGTTTGAATGAATGAATGAATGAAAGAATTTATTTCGATCAGCAAGAAAAAAAAAATATATATATACAACCAAAAGGAAGATAGATACCTGTGGCTGACCGAAAGGGTTAAGGCTGAAGCTATCTAGCTTATAAATGCCCTAACCTGAGACTGCTTTAACATTTGTTCCAAAGAGCCTAGTATATTAAACAAAAACAAACAAACAAAAATATAAACAAACAAACAAACAAAAGTTTAAGAGGGACCATTGTAACTGTAACTAAGTCATTTCAAGTAGCAAGACGGGAGTAATTGGGAAAACGACGTGACGAGGACAATATTGCAATGAAATGTGTTACGTTATCGTAAAATGATGTGCATTGTAAAAGGTTTTACAATATAAATTGTTATTGATATTGTAACAGTGTAAATTATTGGTACTGGGGGAACGAGCTGAATTTAGAAAGAAGGGTGTTTCTAAAGCCGTAGCGACGAAATGTTTATATAAAATGTACACAAAACACCTACAAATGTAAATAGAATCATGATACATCATGATGCATTGTGTTTTGTAACAGACAGTATATACAGACACTGCAGACTTATGTTTCATACAGGGGCCTTCTGCTGTGCATTTTTTTATTTTAGTGTAAATATTTAGATGTACAGTATATGTGTGGATTACGATGAGCGTATTGGTGCATGCATGTCTATGTGCATATATAGTTTATGTAGGATATATGTGGATGGATCTGTGGATACGGGAGCTACACTTTTCATGTTATGTGCTGCATTCCATTTAAATCGGAAGTCGGAGCTGGGAATGACGTCACACCTGAGAGGACGGCATTTCAGTACAAAATAATTTGGAAAATTTCAAAGAGGTTTGCGCCAACCAGGTACAAGCAGCCATTGTTAGCTATAGCAGTTGGTAACAAGGCCTTACGCTGGTATACAGACACTGTAGCACACAGATAGAGAGACACAAGTCATTAACAGCTCTACTGTTGACGTGAAGGGCAGCCACCTTGGATTTTGAGGTCGTGGTTGTTTGGGGTTTGAAGTTTCCAAACTCTCCGAAGCTCTTGTAAAAAGGCATACAGGCCTATAGGTTATTTATAAAAGTACTTAGGGTCACATTTCTTTCTAAATCCTGAACACAAATGTATTTCCCTCTCATTCCCTGGACTGCTTCCCCTCCGGCCACCAGTACGCAGCAGGTATATTATTGGTACCCTGTATGTACAAAACATTAACATTTTGCAGGCAGTGATTCAAAGCAGTCAGTCCTGCTTGCTGTGAAGTCGGAGCCTCGCCCTGCAGATACATGACGGGCCAAGCCGCCACACAACTATTACTGACAGACAAATGCACCGACACGTTACAACATTTTACAGATGTTTCTCTTACATGAAAGAAATCACAGCTCGCCGTCTCCGCCCCGGCCCTCCCTCCGCCCCGTCCGTCTGCGTCCCATCCGTTCGTCTGTCTCGAGGCAGAAATGCACCGCCGAGGCCCGCAACCACAAACATGGAGCGATTTCTATTTCCCCCGTTTGCAGCCGTTTCAAAAACAGACCGGGAGGTTGTTTCTCGGCTTTGTGGGTATCGACTATCCTCCTCCGCTCTTTGATCCCGGCTGTCCAGCCTCAGACGGGAGCCTCACAGCTGGCTGTAAAGCCGGTGACAGCTCCACACAAGCGGCACCGACGTGAAAACTGCATGCGGGCGTATCGCCCGGTCGCCCGGTCGCCCAATAAGCCGGTCTGTCAGTCAATCACTCTTTCAGTCAGTCAGTCAAGCCTCGCAATGAAAAGGTTTTGTTGTAAGACAGACCGGCGCAGAGGAGGAGGATACAGCGGCATCAAAAGCTTCACACACACTTATATTTGTTTTGCATTCATCCTGATAAGTAGGGGTGGAAAAGTGCAAAAGTGACAGCTCGCGGTGCGGTTTAACAGTCTCAGAGTGCGGCGCTTTGTCTCCACTGCACTTAGGCCCATCAGCCACTCAAGGGGGGAGACGTCCACGTTGTCTTTTTAGCTCGCTGTGTGTCCGTGTGTTTGCGTGTGTGTGTGTGAAAGAGGTCCTGGGCCTGTCATCAGTCAGATTTACTACAGCAGCAGCAGCAGCGGCGACGGCGGTGGCGGCAGAATTGGCAGGCAGGCAAGGGGTTATAAGGGCTGGGAGGGGATGTGAGGAAGCTCAGCTTGGCTCAGTCCCTCAGGTCCTGTGTAAGTGTGTGTGTGTGTGTGTGTGTGTGTGTGTGTGTGTGTGTGTGTGTGTTTCAGGTCAGCACCTCGCCCGCAGCCCACTGATGATGTCCACGCCATGATGATGTCATGGTATCGATCAGCAGGGCGTCTGTTGTGGGATTTGGTGTCAGTGTCTGGAGAGAGGAGGGGAGAGGGGAGAGGATGATTGGATGAGAGAGAGGAGAGGAGGACAGAGGAGGAGAGAGGAGGAGAGAGGAGGAGAAGGACAGAGGATGAGAGAGGATGAGAGATGAGAGAGGAGGAGAGAGGAGGAGAGAGGACGGGGTTGATGGGGCTAGGTGGAGAGAGATGGGCGATAGAAGGAGAGAATCTTCTCTCTATCCATCTCAAACATAGATGGATGGATATAAGCTCATAAGGGGCTGAAAGGTTTTAAGTGTTTCCATTGTGTGCAACTGGATACTTCTATTCAATTGACATTCAAGGGGGATATTTAATCTACCACCTTCGTTTGACAGCCAAGAGGTACTTTTGAAGATCACTTTACGATCAAAACGAAGATGATGCATCTTTAAAGGTTAAGCAACATTTCAACATTTTGGGAAATACATTCACCGTATTCGCTGTATTTGGAGTTAGGCGAGTAGTTTGATGCCACTTTCATCGACTTAGCTTACATTAGCTTACATTAGCATTAGTATAAACTAACTGCAATATACCCCCATAAAACCACAATGCTTTATTGTTTACGCACCTTCTTGTTTGGACTAAATGTTTGGCAGGTTTAGAGGTGCTGGAAGGTGGATTTTCTATACCTTTGAACAGGACCGTCTCCACCTGTTTCCAGTCTTTATGCTAAGCTAAGCTATGCCAAATAGAGCAAGTTTTTGGGATCAAAACACATGAAGATAATTTATAAACATGACGCAGCTTTAAAGGTTTGAATCAGTAACTCACCATTTTGGGAAATACATTTACGGTGTTTGCTTTCTTGCCGAGAGTGAGACGAAAAGATCAATACCTCTTTCATCGACACCCAAAAGCTGGTTAGCTGACGTTAGCATTAGCATGAACTAATGCTTCATTGTTCACGCAGCTTTTTGTTTGGACTAAACCCGTGGGAGGTTTAGAGCTGCTGGAAGGTAGATTTTCTATTGGGCAGGACGGTGTGCCCATGTTTTCAGTCTTTGTGCTAAGCTAAGCTAACAAGCTGCTGTCTTTAGCTTCACGTTTCAATCTTCCCATCTGACTCTCTGCAAAAGTGTATCTCCCAAGATGTCAAACAGCTTCGAGTTAGACATGGAATGGAGTATTTTTACATTTGCTACTTTGACGATTAGATAGATAGATAGATAGATAGATAGATAGATAGATAGATAGATAGATAGATAGATAGATAGATAGATAGATAGATAGATAGATAGATAGATAGATAGATAGATAGATAGATAGATAGATAGATAAAGAGCGTGGGGAGGATGGTGCCCTCATGACTTCCCGTGAAGTGAATCAGGCCCTGTTAGCATCCAGTAGACACGGGGGACTTGTATGGAGGAGAATTACAAACCTTACTGCCAGCTCCGGCCATCATTTAAACCTACTTCAACATCTCACGCGGCTCTGATCGATACGTTGCCGAGCATTAGAATTACATTAGCCGCGTGAATAAATAGACCTGTGTGAGATATTCTTATGAACATTCTCTGCAGTCGCCTCGCAGAGCGCCGTCATCCTGCCAATAATTACTTTAATGAACACTCTCACCGTGTGACAGTGGGCTTTATTGAAGTGGGCGGAATCATAAAACATACAGTGGCTTGTTTTTTATTCATTTTTTTATTCATTTTTTATGGATTTGTGTCCTCTGGGTTTCCCCTTTCGATGCCTCGGCGTAGTGCAGCACCTCCATCACATTGACAGTCAGTCAGTGGGCTGGAGCTGTGTTGTTGTGTAAGGCTCGTACAGTACAGTTAAGCTACAGCTGCTCCACCAGGGCTCACATGCTCTGCTGTGTGCCGAAGAGGAGGAGAAGAAGAAGAAGAAGAAGAAGAAGAAGAAGAAGAAGAAGAAGAAGAAGAAGAAGAAGAAGAAGAAGAAGAAGAAGAAGAAGAAGAAGAAGAAGAAGAAGAAGAAGTACTTTTCCTTCACCACCTCCTCCTCCATCTCACTATCCTCCACTTCCTGGAACCTGCCCATGCAATTGGATTTAGTGTCTGTCTGTGTGCCTGGCATGTCTCAACCCTCTCTCTCTCTTCCTCTCTCTCTCTCCCTCTCCGCTGCCCTCCCTGGCTCGTCCCTGCATTCTAATTGGACGATAATGCAGCCAGTGTGGTCCACGACTACAACGCTACATGACAAGTGCAACAACAATGGTGCTCCTCAGATGGGGCTCGCCACTGGCTGTGTATCGAGTTGCTGCCGCTGTGTGTGTGTGTGTGTGTGTGTGTGTGTGTGTGTGTGTGTGTGTGTGTGTGTGTGTGTGTGTGTGTGTAGGTTACACTGCCTGTCTGTTTACATATTTGTGCGCGCCGAGCGTGATACCCAGGTCTGGTGTTACAGTTGCTGTTTGTGTTTAGATAAGGAGGCCGAACGAAGGGAGCCCGGGATGAGGGATGGAGAGATAGACAGTCCATTGTTTACCTTTTATCGATTGCATTCCCTTTGCCTCTCTTTCTCTCTCGCTGCTGCCGTACCCCGTGCCTTCATCTTTATTCCTCCACCCCTCCACGCATCCGTCCCGGCCTTCCCCTTCTGCAAGCCTTCCTCTGCACCTGACCCTTTGCACACTTATCGCTGCACACGTGGCCCCGGCGCTGCTCCCCTCCGCATCTGCTCTGTGTTCAGGGGAGGGAGGGGGTGGAGCAGGCCGAGTAATGGCCGTGGAAGCGGCCATAATAACATTACAGCTGCCGCGAGGATGGGGAGGGGTCAGGGAGGGTGAGCCGAGGGAGAAGGGTGAAGCTTGTATGAAGGGTGAGGGGCCGGCGGGGGGTCTGAGGGGTGGGGTGCTGCGAGGGAGGGAGGGGGGAGGGGAGGGGAGGGGAAGAGAGGGGAGGGGCAGGTGCATCACTAATGGCTTTTTAAAAAGGTTACAGCATGTCGCTCCCTCTTCATAATGGGGCCCTGGCTGTGCTGGAAATGCAATTTCCGGGAAAGATAATGCAAGGAGTGAAGGGCTGCGTGGAGGGGGGGGTTAAAGTTGTGCATGAGGAGGGGGGGATGGGCGAGTTGTGTGTATGTTCCTTGTGCTTATGTTCAAGAGAGAGAGAGAGAGAGAGAAGAGGAGGGAATGAAGACAGAGATGAAGGAAGTGGGATGGCGAGCGAGTATGGGTGCAGGCGTGAAAAACTGTGGGAGGGGTTGGAGGAGGTGTGTGTGTGTGTGTGTGTGTGTGTGTGTGTGTGTGTGTGTGTGTGTGTGTGTGTGTGTGTGTGTGTGTGTGTGTGTGTGTGTGTGTGTGTGTGTGTGTGTGTGTGTGTGTGTGCATCAATAGTTAATGAAGACATTATCTGCGGACGCCGCGCCCCGTGTATCTAAACAAGCATTATCCCTCAACCCTTCAACATCCGGCACGCTTGGTTAAAGCCAAGTATACTAATTAACCCCACAGCTCCACGTGGATCCCAGTTCTCAACTCGATTGAATCTTCCTGCGTTTCTCGACGAGCGTCTGTAATTGCTAGCCATGTTCCGAAGAGGGGCGATTTAAGTGTATACATTATGTTCCTGTCGGCGCCGCGCACTTCGCTTGGCGCCGCGGCAACGCTTTCAATTTATTTCACGCCCTCTGCACATAACACAAAATCAATAACTCACGGTTATGTGTGTTTCCATTGAGTCAGCCCGTACGTATAGTTCTGCCTGAACAATTATAATTTAACTAAATTATTATTGTGCTGACATCTGGCGGTCTGTGCATGAGTGCGCGTGCGTGTGTGTGTGCGTGCGTGTGTGTGTGTGTGTATTGTTTTTCATGTAATAAGAAGAGTGAGGAGAATAAGAGGCAGAGCATTGAGGAGCAGGAACATAATAAGTTGCTCTACACCTGCTCTGTAGCTTCCTTTCTATACAAATTCAATCCCGGCTACACACACACACACACACACACACACACACACACACACACACACACACACACACACACACACACACACACACACACACTCTCTCTCTCTGCTCCCTCCCCTCCCCTCCCCTCCCCTCCCTTCCACGTCTCTGTCTGTCCCATCATGACTCATCCGGCTTGTCTCCCCCCTCCTCTCCTCCACTTAACCACGATGATGACATGTTCGACTTCCTCAATGGAAGCGCCTCAGCTGACTGCGCCTCACCTCCAAACTGTCAGGGGGAAACTGATGGACCCGCAGCACCTGCTTTTAGAAACAGGTCCCGTGTCCCGGCAGAGGCAGAGACAGCACACGAGACGGAGTGGGGCTGGAATTTGAGATTTGGAGTGGGAATGCCCCGTCGTCTGGTTGTTATCGATTTTCTGTAGCGCCTCTTTCTGCGTTCGCCCTCATCAGCCACCTGCTTGCTTGCACTGCTGGAGAAAAAAAGACAGGGATGAGAATATAAATCGGCACCCACAGATACGTTTGACATTGAAAATGAACTAAATTGTGTCGCATTTATTAAATATCCATGAGCGGTTTATCCCTTCTGTCCACAACGAACACACTTCTGAAATAGGCCGGTATTAATCGTGGAAAAGGCAACGCACTTTGTAGCGGTTCTTAGTCATTTTACAATGGGTCCTTTATTTCAGAAAGAGTTGGACAAAAGATGGCTTCTAATTTTTTAGCCAGCCGCCCTCAGTTTTATACAAAAAATACCAACCGTCGTTCGCAGACTTTATCGTCTATAGCTAGCTAGCTAATTAAGATATGCTAAACATGAACTGCTGTCTCGAGCTAACTCTTAATTCTTAAAAAGAAGAATGTTATAAGTTACATACATAAGTAAAGAAATGAAGCTAAAGTCCTCACTATCCATCTAGAGAACATAGAAAGTCTCTACGTCTGCCATCACAAACTAAAAACACGTCTTTTTCGACTATACCTTGAATAAGGAAAGTAGCACTGTAGTAGCACTTTAGTAGCACCTAAATGGCACTAACTGATAGCACTTTGTGGTTTAACTTTATTGAAGAAATTGGACTTTCTTGATTCTTGTTGTTCTGAGTTTGTACTCATGGTGGAATGCACTTATTGTAAGTCGCTTTGGATAAAAGCATCAGCTAAATGAAATGTGTGGCATGACAACCAACAAATATAAGATCAGGCCAGTGTTAAGGTTCAATATATTTCCAGCTTTAATATTTCAGAAGAAAAGACTTTTAGGATGATGACTTCACAAACCGATGTGTCTCGCCAACCTAACGGCCACAATGGTGCTGTGGTTGAACTGAGAGGAGAGAGCTACAAATATTAGCTTAAACTCTGTTAGCATCAAGGCCACGCGCCAAAACACTGATCAAATTGTAACGGGGTGAAAATTGTGAACAGGGCTTTTTTTTTTAATGTTGTATGATTGTATATAAGTTGTAACCCCACAGTAGTTTTGCGGTTTACAAATAGCCAGGAAGTAACTCAGAACTCCAATGCTAGCGTGCCGTGGGTACGAGCTAGTTAGCCGGAGATGCTAACAATCACAGCATGCGTGAGAGCAGATGAACCCACAGTTTACTCCCAACGTCACACACTACTCTTGTGTTTTGTGTTTCGTGAAGACATAGACTTTATACATCTACCCACCATCTTGTCTCCATGGCCCTCTTCTAAACTGCTGCCTTCATACGCCACTCACAGCAATGCACTTAGGAAAAAAAGGCTATAATATCAGACATTTTCATATTGCACAGAAGCAGGATATGATTACGCTCCAGGAAAATATCCCTTATATCTTATTCTCTGGTGCTTTCTTTTCTTCTCTGTGGCTTCTTCTCCTCACATGCAGCCCTCCATCCGCAGTCTGTCAAACCACTCAGCATTCAGCTATTGAAGCGCTTGGTCACACTGATCACGTTCACCTTCAGAACCGCTGGTAGAAAAATAAAATAACCGAAAATTACCAGAAAAACCCCCACCTGTGATTGGAATGCGGGGAGGAACGCGGCGGAATTAAAATTCCCAACAAACTAACAGAGGGAGTTGTGCTGCCCACACTAATGAAGGCCCTTGTGGACGAGAGAGAGAGAGAGAGAGAGAGAGAGAGAGAGAGAGAGAGGCAGGTGTGATTTCACCGAGGAAACGGCGTCATCCTTTGAACCTCTCTGACTGGGATGTTTTTTGGTGTTTTTTTTTTTTAAGGAAACGCAGGTGCGTCTCTCGAAAGTCTGCAGAATTGAGCCGACTGCAATTAGCGTCAGCTTTAAACCGTAAGGTTTCCTTTTGTGTAATTCCCGCAATTCTTTGTGTTTTTTTTTTTTTTTAACGGGCTGCAAATCCCCCCCAGAAAAAAAGAAGAAGAAACACGAGGCAAAGGAGGCGCTGGTTATGGAAATCCAGCATGCAGAATGAAGGATGCGGAGATGTATAAGTAATCCCTTCCCTTTTTTTGTAACATTAACACAAATGGAGCTCATTGCGTCTCATTAGTGTGCACAGGTGCATTTCTTCTCATTTACGGCTCTCCCCACCCCTTTTTCTTTTCATGACACAGCTTGAGAAATCTCTGTGATGTTCTGAAAAGATTGGGCACCGGGTTAGGATTGTGTCTCTGTAGCCCCCCTTTAAAACATATACAAGTACACGTCCGTGATGTGCATTGCCATCTTGTGGATGTAACCTGCAAATGCATCAGCATGAAAGGAGGAGTCACGTGGATGTTCCCAACAGGCTGGGATGTCAGAAAAGTGAGAGTGAATGTTACTTTTTTTATTATTATCTTGAACTGGTTTCATCTCGGTATACTAACCTGCATCAATTACAATTATTTTTTTAATAATCCACAAAGGAGAGTTATATTGTGTTGCATATTCAATGTGCTGCGATATATAAAAAAACTATCTCCCCTTATGTGTTGTGCTTCATTACCCAGATTCAGATCCATCCCCTGCCTTTAGGAACACGTTGAACCACAGGATGGCAGCGCTGAGCCTCACAGGCAGAGCAGCTGATGGGCCTCACTCATCAGGACGAAATAGAAACGTTTTCAAGTTTCTATTTGATCCTAAATTAGGGTCATACAGGGTCTTAAAAGACAGCTCCAGTCATGGACAGTGCGAAATGATGAGAAAAATTAGTGTGTGATGAGACGTCATTATCAAGTGTAAGATGTGTTTTTGGAGCCTGATTCTAAATTCTAAGTCATGATATCTCGGCCTCTGCTGCATTGATTTTTTTGGGTATATTTTTCTAATCTGTTTCTTCACTTTATGCACTGCAAACACTGCAGCACTCCGCCAGTGATGACACTAGTGGAAAGTGCTTTTACTGAACAACTGAGGTACTTGTACTTTATTTAGTGTGTCCATATAACGTTATACTTACCTCCCTTTTTACTCCACTCCATGTGTTTGACTGCTATGTGGTTACAAGTTACCTCACAGATTAGTGCTTACCCTCTTGTCATGTGTCAGATCTCAAGCTCCCTCTCCAGCAAAGATTTAATAAACGTCTCAAGTTGTGTCATTTCAATGATAAAACCAAATAGGTCAATTTATCCAACAGTTCACAAACCCCTCCCCAAAAAGAAACATGATGAGTTAAAGACAGAGAGTGATTCTTTCCTCGTCCGTTAATCACATCACGACCCTTCAGATTTATCTTCAGACCCTTTGGAGGGGACCGACCCCAAGGTTGGAAACCACTGGACTAAACTACCAATAACTTCACATAAATAATCTAAAACTAGCTCCAGCTCAACCAGTTGCAATGTTAAAATGCTGCTTACACATTGATGTACCGGTATTAACAATCGAATAATGTCATATACTATATACGGTATATGAACTGCACTTTATTTAAGTGGGATTATGAATGCAGGACTTGCACTGGGGTATTTTCACATTGTTGTATTAGTACTTTTACTCTATTAAAGGATCTGAGTACTCAATCCATCACTAGAAATAGATAATAGTATAATAATAGTAATAGAGTCTTGATTAGAAAAATCTAACAAGGTCCACACACACTAGATTTATTTGGAACCACATGGTCTTCATCAGCGCTAGTTTGCTCAGTTGTCACGGAGATGGCCGAAATGTGATCACATGACCTAAAAGTGGAAGGAGACGGTGACAATTCCCACAATGCAACCAAGAGAATCTTTTAATCGTGCAGTATTAAAAAAAATAAATAATCCAGAATGCTCGATGAATAAATAAAGAAACTTCAGAGCACTTCAGACTGATGAACCCAGCTGCGTTCTGATTGGCCGGGGAAAAAAACACTCAGTGATTAATGATTGTAGAAAACTCTCCTCCTCACACACACACACACACACACACACACACACACACACACACAGAAGACGCCGCTGAGCGACTGCATGAATACTTTAACAGAACACACGGGGCTGACAGCGCCGTCTTATTGCAATATCCATTTATTGTTCTCGTCACACAAATGTTTACAAAACACGAGGGCTTGCTGCAACCGGATCAAAGGAAACGTGTTCCTCCCTCAGAGTTGCAGATCTGAAAGGAGTCTGGTGATTATTTTTTTATTCATCTATTGTATTTTGTAATTCCACGTCAGTCAACGTGTTTGTTCCTGGATGAAAGAGAAAGTGGAGTCACAGCAGACCTCAGAGGAACAGGAGGCTGGTGTTGAACCTGGAGGAGAATCTTTGTTTCGCTCAATATGATGTCCTCAATGTTCTGTTGACTTCCATTATGTTGTTTTTTAAGGCATTTCTGCACCGGGGAGGACGCGAAGGGGACGTCATGCGGCGAAAGGTCGCGAGTCTGACCCCAACTCACACACTTTGCAGGTCCGTGGTGTTTGTGTGCGCCGGCGTCACGGTTTTTCGGGACGAGTCGAAGCCGGAGACGCTGGGTTGAAATCTTTTTGTTCATCTTTCTCCCGCGAGGCAATGGAGCTCAACCGGATGTGTTCAGCACGCGCTCCTGATGGGCCGCGTGTTCCGGCCACGGCAAATAACTACCCGCCTCAGAGAGAAGTCCCAAACATTGATACTTTTTTACGTATCTAAAATAATAATAGTAATAATAGTGGATGTGAATGCAATTTTCCCTTCTTTTTTTTGTTTTGTTGTCACGTTCCGATCTTGTGTCGGCTCACACGGCCAAGTGTAAAAGTCAACAATGGTGCCACCAGGCCAACTAAGAAAAGAATACAAATAAAAAAGAAGAAAAGAGGGAAAATTGTACTCACGTCCACAATTATTATTATTATTATTATTATTATTATTATTATTATTATTATTATTATTATTATTATCTCTCCAAAATGTGAGGGCTCCTGAGATTTCCCACCAAACCACACAGGTTTTAATGACATTTCTTAAAGCTGTTAATCGATATGTTTATTATGTTAACAATGGATCAAATTAAATAGTGTGTGACGTGACACGAGCGTTTTAGCGTCTTTCAGGTCATTGTTTCGGTCTGACAAGTAGGCAACAACCAAAAAAAAGAAAAGAAGCCTGGAATAAACCCACCTGGCCGGCACAAAAACGACAGATGAAGTTTAGCCGACGTCTGTCGACGGCAGCGGAGCGCGGCGACCACGACGCCGTGTTCGGACAGATATTAATAAATGAAGCTCGGGTCGGGTCCGGCCTATTGGACATGGTGCTTCAAGTCCTTTTTTAGTGAAAATATAGCGTAAAAAACACGTACAATTGTTTGTTATTTACGTCACGAGGCACGCTGTAACCGTGGTAACAACAATCGCTCCCACAGGGTAACACAGTGCTTTAGGTTCGGGCTCGGCGTAAAAAGAGAACGGGGTTCGGGTCGGGCTCGGACCCCGAGAGGATCGAAACGCGCGATATCGGTGACAGGCGTCCACGGCTCGAGTCCCTCGGCGCCGCCGTTAGCTCGCCTCGTGCCAGCTATGTCGACCTTTACGGCCGTCCGTCTGAGACCGCGGACGTGTCCGGAGATTTGACATGGGGGGAAAAGAGGGGGGGGGTTCGCGTCCACTGTTTGGGCTTCGAGTTCATAACCTAATGAACACAACAGCTAGCGTCTTATTTAAAACTGTGACGTTCAACTTGGTCCAGAGAGCAAATGAGTGAGTCCTCCGGGTTCAGAAGTGGTTCAGCACCTTCATACACACTGTTCTCTATCATCGCATTACATACAATAACCCCACTCCCCCCCCCACACACACACACACATCTCTAGACCTAGTGTTGGTGATGCTCGTGTACAAATCCCACTCTCAATACAAAAAAAAGGGTTATGTACAATATCATACAAACAGGTTTCAGTGTTCCAAAGGGGGATTAAGGGGAGGGGACGTTCAGCAACAACCACGTGTGTGTGTGTGTGTGTGTGTGTGTGTGTGTGTGTGTGTGTGTGTGTGTGTGTGTGTGTGTGTGTGTGTGTGTGTGTGTGCATGTGAGTGATTGTGTGTGCATGTGTGTGCTTTTGAAGGTATCTGCTCTGTGAAACTGGACTTAATTTGTTTGTGTGTGTGTGTGTGTGTGTGTGTGTGTGTGTGTGTGTCTCTTGTCGTCCAGCAGAGGGAAACATTTCACAGCACAGTGTTGGCATTATAGTGAAGATACCACAGAGAGGAGCAAACCAAAGGTTGTAAAAAAAGAAGATGTGTGGGGAGAGGAGGAAGAGGGCGAATACAAAGAATAATTTGAGGGAGTGTGCAAAATCAAAGTCAGCAAAACTGTCACGCCACATGGAGCGCTCACAGCAACCACACAGTATGTACATGTCAATAAATAAATCTGTTGATAAATTCTCAGAAATTAATCACAATAATTACATGACTCGGACAGTTCGTCTTTTACCGAGATCCGGCGAGGAAGGAGCTCCAGTCCAGGGTGAGCGATGCCGTGCGAGAAAGAAAAAAAATCTGTTGGCATCGCAGGAAAGTGTTTTGTATGAAAGCTCCTCGTCTCACAAAAATACAAAACTGAATAAATATTTGCTCCCGAATGCGATGCACTTCCTTTGCCAACCTGCAGTCGGGAGCTTGGCTTAGTCTTATCAAATGTGTTTGTTTTGCACATCAGTTATCTTTCCTTTTTTTTTTTTTTTTTGGCGAAGCTGCAACCATCTGAGAGAGAAAAATAAATGAAAAAAAAGCCAAGTGAAGATCTTGTCTGTACTTTCATCCCGGTTTGCTATTGTCTTGTGCTTCTGCTGAGAGATATGAAATGGATTCTTTGATCGGAGAAGATCGCATGCGGAGCTGACAAGGGCACTGCTACTCACACTGCTGTGCGAGTGTGTTTGTGTGTGTGTGTGTGTGTGTGTGTGTGTGTGTGTGTGTGTGTGTGTGTGTGTGTGTGTGTTGTGTGTGTGTGTGTGTGGGCTCGCCAAAAGGATGTTTTCGAAGGGTAAATCTCAGCAGCACGTGCATCCTTCAGAGGGCTTCTTTGGTCAAACACGTCCTGACAGCAGACAGCGAAGTCACACGCGGAGTTTCCTTCGAACTTGTTCGTGACGTAAACCCCACCAAAAAAAACACGCAGTGGACATTCTCGTTGGTCGCAGTTTGATTCTTTTAAAGAGCACGACCACTGAAGACAGAAGTGAGCTTCACACGGCCGAGTTCATACAAAAACAAAAGTCTTATTCAAAAAGAAATGTCAGATGTTCTTGACTCTGACCTGAATGTCCGGCAGAGAGAAAAGTCTTTAAAGAGTTTGCCTATCGGTTCCCCGGGGGTTTGAGAGGGCAGCAGGAAAGGTGTGTGTGTGTGTGTGTGTGTGTGTGTGTGTGTGTGTGTGTGTGTGCTGGATCGTCTAGACCTGCGTGGAATAGGAGCGGTGCAGTGTCGCGTACCGCCCGGCCGGATGGGCGGCGCAGTGCGGCGAGTGCTGCTCCGACTGGTCTAGACTTCGCTGGAAATGGAGCGAGACGGTATGAGGACATCGGGGGTGGCGGGGAACCGATAGGGCTGATGGTCATGTGATCTCGGTGAACGGAGATCCCCGCGGAGTCTGCAGGGGAAAGAGAGGAGTGAGGAAGAGAGAGAGAGAGAGAGAAAGAGGATGGGGCAGAAAGGAAGGCGAATGAAAGAGAGAGAGAGAGAGAGAGAGAGAGAGAAAAAGAAAAGTGAAGAAAAGAATAATCAAGAGTGATGCGCTGGATGAGGAGGGAGGGGTTGAGGGGGTGGGAGAGAAACACAGGAGAAACCGAGCAGGAAACAGAAGTAAGGCGACAGATGACGGAGATAGTGGGGAGTGGCGATGGCAAAAGAGGGTTCAAGGTTGGTTAGAATGGTTGGACGTAGGCGTTGTAAGGTGGGCAGGAGGAGAGTGCAGGATGCTGGAGGAGAGTGAGGGACAAGGGAGCAGATTGAGAGGAGAGAGGCAAGGTGGGAGACAGAGGAAAAGAGGCAGTCAGGTGAGGGTTAGTGACGGAGGCAGACCACAGAGGACGCGAGACATTCCCCGAAATATTCGGGGCGGGCGAGAACAAAAACTCGAACTGTCGAGGGGGACCTTCGGCTGAATGCACAGTTTTTTTCGTTTGCATCTGGTTGGTTACGCCTTGAGCGCGTCGGCCAAGAATGCTGAGTCACCCCGAAGTGACTCTCTGAATCCCTGATAGGATGGAAACGTGGACCGCCATCTTTGTTCTGGCTGAAATGAAGCCGCGGCTCATTTAAAATCTTATCAAGGCTCAGAGACTTACAGGATTCACTTGGGTGTTTTCTTTGGTACTAGGGGGGTGCAGGTGGGACTTGGATCATGCATGTTTTTTATTTTTTGGGGGGTAATGGGGGAGGGACAACAAATTCAAGGTAAGAGACAAGGGGTGTGTATCTCAGCCCCTCTTTAGTGAGCAAAGGCGTGCCTCGCACCCACCCCCGCCCCTTACCTGAGGGCCACTTAACTTTTCGAGTGGACTCTCCACACAGGGCAGCGTCACCATCGGCATGCCCAGCACGGACTCCGGCCGCTGGGGGCGCAGCGGAGGAGGACCTGGCAGCATCTGCTGGAAGTTGTTGATCACGCAGGTCACCTGGGGGTCAGGGCCAGAGAGAGGAAGAAAGAGATGGGATGTGAACCCTTCGCTAAACCCCACCCCTCGCCACTGGCATGGTCCAATCGTAGCTCAGTCAAGTTAATTGGACTCTTGTCGGGTAGCTTGGAGCTCGTTTATTTTTACAATGTTAGCCCCAAACATTAGCATGTCCAGGTAGTAAAATACCTGTTCAGGACTGGAACATCTGCCCGAGCCAAGATGCTAACACATCAGAATTTATAGTCAAAATAACGGCACAACATTTAAACATTTAAATTTAGTTGATCATACTTTGCTGTAATACAAGGGGTAACTTATTGTTCCCTCCATTCAAAAAAATTGTATCGCTGAGAAACCGGAGACCAGCTGTTTAAAAACAACGGCTAAGAATTGCGGGCGGTAAACCTGCGGGTTACGGACTTCCTGTCGGGTCCAGCCTCTCACCAAAAAGACAGCGATGGCTCCCCCGGTGAAGAAACCCGCCAGGACGTCGGCCCAGTGGTTGCGGTACTCGGCCACCCTGACCACGCCTACCAGCAAGGCCAGGCAGAACAGGGTGAGGCTGATGGTGGGCTTGGTCAGTCGCGTGCCTTTGGTCTTGAACACCAGCGTCACGTACATCTGCAGGTAAGACGCACGGTTAGAGTACAACAAACAACGGGAGGCAACACAAGACACACAAGCACGTATGCGTCATTATAACCTCACTGGATTATTCAAAAGCAAAGCAAAACCGAATTTATGCTTCTAATTCTTATTTACTACTCTTGACTGGACACAAATGGAATTTGAGAGAATTTGCATTTAAAGTAAACTCAAAGATGGGGGCAGATACAGACACTTCTCTAAATGTAAAGAAGCATCCGCATGATTTGAAAATGTTTCAACATGAGCAAAGTTAATAGAGTCTTTATGACTCCAATTATTTAACAAATCCTGAGATTAGAAGAAAAGAGTTTATGCTAGGCTGCTAGCTAACTACAGCTAAAGTATTGATACCTTAAAAGTTTGATATCGCTCACGAGTCATCACTTCCTGTGCACTCAGAATATATCCCAACAGACGACTGGATTACAAGTAAATTAAATGAGCAGGGAAAACGTGTGGGGCTCAAATATGGGATGTGGACAGTCTTCTCTGAAGCGGCCTCAATCTGAGATCCAAACGCAGTTACTCCACTCTGACGAAATAAAAACTTGTAAAAATAACTAAAATACTCTTTCTTCCTTTCTTGCCGAGAGTTAGATGAGAGGATCGATACCACTAAATATGAAGCTACAGTCAGCAGCCGGTTAACTAACTAACAGCTAACTGGCACTGCTGTTTCTGCTGTTTCTTTTTTCACTGGTTGCCTGATAATCTTACAGTGACAACAAGACTCCCGGGCCAAAAAAATGTCCCGCACACAACCGTTTTTGTATGGATTAAATAATTAATTCTTCATGCTAAACTATGCTAATTTGGTATCAATCTGACTAACACTGGTTCTCTTATGGTTTCTTAGCAAGAGGAGCTTTGTACATCGGTGCAGGATTTGTCCTCAGAAGCACAAAGGCATCTCCTCCAACCTACCACTGTGTACACGGCAGAGTAGACGCTCAGCGCCGCGTCCTTGGACGGGAAGGATTTCCGCGCGGACATGACGATCAGCGGGTTGCCCGTGCAGGCGCGGCGCTCCGCGATGTACTGCATGGTGGACTGACAGCCCAGCGCCGTGTAGTTTGGCCGGCAGGCGGACAGGAAGTGGGGCGTCTGGTTTCCCGTCACCACCTGGCCGGCGTTGGCGAAGATGGTGGTGGTGAACAGGCCGAAGGCGTAGACGCCTGGAGCCGGAGGCGAGCACCGGCGAGAGTTAAAGGAGATGAAGATGAAGAAAAAGGCACGTTAGACGTTTTAGCGATTTCCACACGAGATAAATAAATAAAAAGTTTCCCCCTTTCTGATGTAGCCCCAACACATTATTATCAGCTGAGGTGTGAAATTGCGACAAGAAGCCTCCACCTCAGCTGATTCAGCTCGAGATGCAAATTTGCAGGCTGCTTAATATTCATCCCGCCGTGATCCTGAACATCTCACCTCATCCAATCATGCAATTAACAGCTTACATGCTCAAGCTGTGGTTGACAAATGCTCAAGTGTAGCGGGCCGCGTTCTGATAACCTTTCCCTTTTCATGTTGTTGTGATCTTTTGGGATTTTGTCACACCTCGATGGCAAAGTGCCCTTTCACGAGCCTGCAGAGAGCGGAGTGATACAAAGCGGCGTGTTCACCTAGGAAGCGGATGATGCGTCTCAGCAGGGGGTTGAAGTAGCAGCAGTCTGCAGTGACAATGGTCTTCTCCTGGGTTCCCTCTGCCTTGGTGAAGAAGGCACACAGCTCTCCGACAAGCATCTGCGCACACAAAATAAAACACAGAACTGACGGTTAAACACTTTCGTGTCGCGCTTTCGTCTTTACATGCGCACAACACCATTTGTCGGTACACCGCTGCAACAAAATCAACCACGCGGTGAGGTCAAAGGTCAGGGCAGCCCAAATGTGTACTGATGGGACCAGGTGCTTATCAAATGCTCACAGAATAATAAAAAAAATGGAATGGGAAAACACTACTGGCTAAAGTGCGTTTTGTGCGTTAGCGTTTAGCTCAAGGCAACAATATATGATGTGCGTACAAAGAGCTGCTATTATGTAAAAAAAAAGCTTTACACTTGAATTATAGTTCCTGTTGCTGGTGTGCAATTCATTATTTCAATGATGCATAAACAATTCAGTAGTTTTACATTTCTGGATTTATTTGTCGCATTTTCTTTGACAAAGTTAGGAAAGCCTGTTGAACTGCAATGACCTCAACACAGTGAGGCGTACAGCTTATTGATTAAATATTGATTAAACACCGGTATCTAGTCGGTACTCGGTATCCGCCGATACCCAAAGGTATCGGTATCTGGGCTGAAAAAGTCTGATCGGTGCACCCCCACTTTGAAAAAACATGGCTTGAATTAATAAGAACGGAACAGGCAGAAATAAACAGCACTGACATTATGCAGACATAAAAATAGTATGCAAATATGCATAGATTAAAAATAAATGAAATGCTATCAACTATTCTGCACAGGTAGCTCACACAAGGGAGGAGGACAATGAAGTTTACTCTGGAGCTCTAACACAACACAGCTGCACACGCAGGAATCCTTCGACCACCAGCAGCATTACTGATGACCTCACAGCGCACGGGGCAAGCGACTCTAATGAGACTTAATCATCATCATCTGTTTTTATTAAAAACCGCATGGAGACGTAAACTCGCTGCAGTTCTGGAAACATTACCGCGATCACAAATAGCAGCCGCTGTTGTTGGATATTTGCAAGTTTCGGTCACTGAACAGCGGCGCCTCCCCAGACCGATGATCCCTTAATGAGCTGCGACTGTGCGACTCATCTGTGCGACGGCCGACAGCACTCAAGGAACGCTGGCACGGACTAAAGCACAGCTCCCGAGACGACAGAGAAACACGCTTCATCTTAAATCATCCCTACAGTTTCCACTTAAACGCTGACCCGATCCCCCAATAAATAATAAGAAACCTCATGAATCCATATTTGACATAATCCCCCCCCCCCTCCCCCCCCCATTTATCGCCCCACGGTGACGGGGTGTGATGCATCGCTTGTCTGAGGAAGGAACGCCGGAGAAAGTGGAAGAACCACTGGACAGAAAGAGAAGCGGAGAAAGACGGAGCCGAAGAGATTCAACTGGTCAGCCGAGTCCTGTGCTCCCCGGTGCTGGTCCGGCCGAGTGAAATGAGGTAACAGCATGCAGTGGCTGTGAAGCGCGTGCCCGGCCGAGTGCCTCCTTTCATTAGCGAAACACAACCCTACTGGGGGCTCCATGGCAACCCTCGAAACACTAACACGAGCATGAAATCAAAGCTGAGGGGTTTAATTAGTGGCTTCAAATCAGAGGGGCAAGGGGCACCGGCGCGCTGTGGACAACCGTTTACGGGCCAATTAAAGACGGCGTTGCGGCTGTTTCCATGGGGACCGTGGAGGGTTGGCCGCGCGGTGTGAGATAATGGCCGCGGTGCAGTCACTCGTGGACAAGTGCTCTTGAACACTTTGCCTCGGGGGCCGAGCTGTAACGCCGGGTCCTTTCGGCCTCCGTGCCCTTTATTGTCCAACACTGTTGTTCAATGCGAACGCTTATTCTGTGAATGTTTGTTTGGCCTCTTGAGGCGGTCGGCCTCAGAAATAGGACAGGAGCAGAACGCATGTTGAACTGTTTGCGGCGGCCATTCCACTCGTACGAAAGGAAATGTTTGCTGTGTGTTGTAATGCCGCCAAAAACTCGCCAGTGGGGCCCGTTAAGTGTTGGTCGCAGCTCCAGAGACGGATGGCTGGCTAGGTAGCGAGGTAGCGAGGTATCTATAGGTAGCTAGAGGTAGCTAGGTAGCTAAGTAGCTAGAGGTAGCTCACCCTTCTCCAGAACAGTGGGGAGTGAGGCGGAGGGAGTGTTAGACCACAGACTGTGTATAAGAAGTGGACGTAGTTGTCGCGACGTCACCCGTTGATTTGTGGACTGCTGTTTTGAAGCCTTGAGTTTGACGGTTTCGCCGTCGCCATCTTGGATTACAGCCGTCGCCATGTTGTCTTTTTGCAACCAATGAACAGACGTGACCACATTTTGGAATGCGGAGGAGTGACATAGCGACGCCGTGTCTGGTAGTGGCAGAGACCTGTCAATGAAGACTTGAAACTAGAGATTGAGACCATAAACTCATGTTTACAATGTTTACCGAGGGAATAAATGAAGTGAGAAGTGAGTCATTTTCTCATAGACTTCCATTCCATCGGACATATTTTTGCAACCGGAGATAATGCAACTTTTAAGACACTTCCACATCGGCTTCACTCGGCAGAACCGGAGGTTACGACCCATTGCTGCGAGAGTCTGCGAGAGATTAAGTGGAAGAGTGAGAGAAGAAGAATGAGAACACAAAAGGAAAGTTGGATAGTAAAGACAGAAAAAAGGAAGAGAGGAACGGTCAGTGATGAGATTTGGGTAAGGGGGGGGGGGGCGGGGGGTAATACTGCAGGAATGAATTATTCATGTGTGGATGGCATCCATGTGAATCATGTAGTGCATTACAACCAACATTTCCTAAATTCTCTCTCTCTCTCTCTCTCTCCACTGCCTCTGCCAGGCATTCATAGTCGAATATGACGCGGCTGTCGCTGCGGTTCAGGGACGAGCGGATTATAATTCCTTGAAAATCAAACTGCGCGTCCAGTCCGACGATGCAGGGCGGCGAGACGCTGATGACTTCCAGAAAATAATACGATGGGCTCATGGATTACAGACGAAGACGCGTACTCACATGCATGATTTAAAACAAGAGGAAGGAGTGAAGGAATGAAACATTTACACACACACACACACACACACACACACACACATTTGCTGCTCTGTGCGTGTGAGTAATCAGATCTCGATTTGTGTCAGTGGATATTAGTCAAATGTGAGAGTGCATTCACACTGGCCCTTCTTACGAAACGCGTGTCAATTAGAAGACCACGAAGAGGGTGGTGGGCGGCGTTTCACTCGGAGCGATGGGATGAATGAGGAGGATTGCGGAGATGACAGAGAAGGAATGAAAGAGAGCGGGGAGCGAAGTGGGATTACGATCTCAGCGAGCTCTTTTTGAGAAGTTAATGGCGACTGTACGTGCGCTTTAACGCCAGCTTTTAGTGGCGCGCCGCCTGCACTCGAGAAAGCCACGAGCGCGGGAGACAAACGGCCCGTCCCGCCGCCAGCGCGCGCTAATCAATAAAGCTGTCGAGGACAAATTTAGGCGTACGCCAATGGTTGCACATGCAGAAGATTGCTTCCATTAGTATCACCCTTTCTGCAAATAGCGACTCACTCCGTGTTAGGGATCAAATGATGTGGAGGGGAAAAAAATACATAGATGAAAATATAATGTATGCTTGGCTCTGGTTACGTAAAATGAACCAACGCTGCGAGAAGAAGAAGAAATGGTACATGTCTTAAAATATCTTTCATTTCTCTTTTTTTTCTGGTATTTGTTACGCAAGGCCCCACAATTCATAGTTTACCAAGATGATTCGACTTTGGGAAGCTGAACGGTTCTAAATGTGCAAGGTGTCATGTGACCATGTCCTCAAGAAGAAATGTGACTAATAGATCACTGTGAAACCTCCACAGATGATTACTAACACGAAGACACTTTCTTTTTTGTATTGCAAGTGAGACATCGTTTTAATTATAGGTACATTTGCATTACAGACATGTGAACATTGGATAAAAGCAGGTTCAAAATGCTGGTTTTTAGAGTCAAAGGTTTTCACAGAAAAAATTGAAATGTTTTTAGGAAATCAAATGTTCTATAAATCAGGCTATATGATATACAGTTCAACTGGAAGCTTTGGTCTATGTTGGTGTTACCGAAGTGGAGAGTTCTGAAGGAAGTGAAGACACTACAGGAATAAAGAAATATATATATGATACTAATATAATAATATTCCTTCCTGTTGATTACGTCCATTAAAACATTGACATTTTCTGACATTTAAATGTCATTATCTGATGCTAACTTTTGGTGAATTTAGAAGAAATCTAAAGTAGACACAGTATCAAAACAAACACCTAAATGTGTTTTATGGATGTTTTCTTCTTTCCACCAGTCTAAAAGAAGACACAGATAATCTCCCCAAAATCTCTAAACGTACCGGTGCATGTTTTATTTGCCTGTCTCCTCTGAAGACTAAAGTGTTTATGTTCCAAACCACCACACCGAAATGAACGCTAAAACTTTACACGTCAACAAATACGATGGCTCGTAAGTAAATGATCCAGGGGCCACGGGCGCCCGCTGCCTCTCTTGTACTGGACAGAGTGAACGGACCGCGAGACCGAATGCTTCTGACTCCATTGGGAAGGTTATTCATGTGTAAAGTACAAAGAGATGGCGAGCTGTCACTAGTATCCCATTATCCGCCGTCATCTGCGCCGACCTCAATCTCTGCACGGCGGCGTGTGAGCGAGCTTCTTTCGGGGGCCTAATGGACGACGCGGACGACGCGGACGACGCGGCGCCCGTCTGAGCGCGTCAGGATCAGCGCCATCACCTTTACTCTCGCCGAGATTTTAGCGGGGAGGCCTGGAGAGCGAGGACGGCGGCGCGATGGAGGATGACGGCTGAAGGGAAAAAAAGAAAAGACACACGACCTCTCGGTTCGTTGACGGATGGGCACGCAAACACTGATGCTTTTTCCTTTTTTTAGCAAAGTGGGATTGAACATTGAAAAAAAACACCGTTGGCCCGCTGAGAATCTGTCCTGGCGCCCAAACACTTGTTTGTACTACAATGATGTACACTTAGGAGTATCTGGATGTATTCCGCCTTACAGAAGCAGAAGCCTTCGTCATTGTGTCCCAGCAATCCCTAATCCCTCTCTTTACCGCTTTCATTGTTTCTTCCCACTGGGAGGGAAAGTAGGTTATACAATCTTTGTCTTTCCATTTTTATCCAGCTCCGCCGCACGCCCAAAACCTGCTCTGTTACATTCCTTAAAAAAGCTGCATCAATGGGACTGCATGCTGTTTAATGTCTCACGCTATTTCTATTCTATTCTGCCTCTCTCTCTCTCTCTCTCTCTCTCTCTCTCTCTCTCTCTCTCTCTCTCTCTCTACATATTTAATCATCTTTTCTGTAATCCTCCTGATCCCGGAGCCACTGACCACAGGCTCGTCTGACGGATGGACCTGAAGCAGAGAAAAGGACCAGGGTGGAATACCAAGCGTGTTCTGAAAATTTATTTATTTTTTCCCCATGAAAATCATAGCTGCATGAACCTGGGATTTTTTAAATCTATTTGGCAACTTGCTGCGCTGTAAGCAGACCACACCGGTTGCTCTTGTGTTGTACAAAGCAACGAAGCAGCTGCTCAACAGGTGTTTTTTTCGTGGTCACCACAGGTGTGAGTGAATGAAGGCAGATGCATCAAGGTCGGAAGTTCACCCTGATGTTGCCACTAAACGTCTCATGCCTCAAACTATCTAAGACAACATGTATCTTCACTGCCCCTGCACACAGTAATAACCTCAGGTCGGAAATACAAAGACGGCCAAATGCTCGACCACTGGTACAAGACAAAAGAACTCAGCATGAAAAGATTGGCTTCTGTTGTCGTCTGCAGGTCTGTGTTTAAAAGTTCAAATGACGAGACTATTTCACCAGTTTCCCAGAATTTCCGTTGACTCGTGCATCTGTTTTATCACCTTGATTCATCGCAGAAACTCTTGAATAATATTCTGCAGAGGACCTCTGTGAGAGCGAGTGAAACGTTCACAGTTACACACAGAGCGCCGCAGACTGTATGAATACTACCCCCCCCAGCTCCCTGTTGCGAATGCAGATTGGGCGCGCTGGCATTCGTCAGCGATCTCCGAGGTGCTGAGTGAAGCGTGGCAGTCCATCAGCCACGCGGGACCCCTGAGGTGTCTCTCCTCTCGGCCTGACTGAAAGAAAAAATGGATCAAAGCTAAGAAGCAGAAACGACAACTGCTGTTCGGTTTAATCGCATTTCACAGGAGCGGGTTGAGTACTGACCGAAACCGCTAGAGGACGGCACAAACCAACTCTTGAAAGAGAGGATCTGGTTAAAGCTATGGTAGGCGATTTATGCTAGTTGCATTTAAAAAACTATTTTTGTTAAAATTGTCGGGCCTGTCATGAGCTCATCCAATCAAGTCCTACTTGTGGACTCATAGGCGAGCTAGCCAGGAGTAAGCTACTGCATCACCCCAGCATGCTAGCTTGACAGCTGTGAGTTCTAGCGTGCATTATGCTAATGCTAAGTGTTTTCTTACACGTGAATAATGAGAAATGAGGCAGCTGTATAGGGTTAGCGTCTGCGCTCCCAGCACTGACTGACAAGTCCACGGGTTTTGGGGGAGTGGCTTTGGAGGGAGGCCTAGAGGGAGGGGCACAGGTTTTTTTATTTTATTTGCGGTTAAATACTTTCAAAAACTAGCGAACTCTTTTCGATGTCTCCAAAAATGGCCTAAACACCAGCTTTAGGGCGACAGGAAAAAAAGAAGAAAATCTGAGGAAACAAGCAGATAGTTTGATGATGCAAATGCAAAACAAAAAATGGTGTGGTGATGCAATCCTCCGCTGGCTCGGGCGGAGTGATTACTATCAGGAGCCGTTAGATCAGAGCTGTGATTGTGTCCCTTGCAGAGTGTGAGCTGTGCAGACTGTGGTGAATCACACCATCGGCACCGCAGATAGGCAGAGTAGATAAATCCACTTTAACGTGCAGCGGAGAAAACAACACGTACCTCTTCCCTCCACGAATAGAACGCCTATCGTTTTCTCGTCGAGCCGCGATTTCATCTCCCTTTTAATTCCGCGACGGTCCGCAAACTTTTCCCCCACAGTAAGCCGTCTCCTTTCCTTCTCTCTTTCTTATCACACGTTTTCCTCATTTCCCTTTTCCCCCACAGTTGAGAACAGAAGTCAAGGGGCAGAAAGCCGTGACCCACAGCAGCAAGGAGCCGTCCGGCCATCTGTCTCATTAACCTGGGTCAGCAACGCGCCGGCCTAACGGGTAGTGGTCTGCGTTTGAATAAAGGGGAGACTTGGCATGTGGTAAAGTAAAATAAACGGCAAAGAGGACTGAAAGGGAAACGCTTCAGAGAGAGTGAGACCAACAGAAAGGCATTGATCCGTGTCTGTGCAATTGTGCGTGAACGTGAGAGTTTTCTGCGTAGCACGGCTTAATGTTAGTCCACTGACATTATGGGTGAGGACAGCCAGTTCAACGTGGACAGGAAGCTCTGAGGTGAATGAAAGGACAAATACAAAAACAAACACGGGCTCACGTTCAAGCCCCGTTTCAGACGTACTGACTGTGGATCATGAGTAATTACTGGGTTACACCATTCACTACATGGGTGTTCTAATATCACATATTATAGGACAGAATATATTCTAATTACTGTGTTCCTGTAAACATAAAACTATACAGAATACCATACAGCATCATCGCAAGGTGGTAAACAGTGTTAAAGCTTGGTGACATCAGGATTACTCGTGAGGCTAGTTGGTAAACAAATATAGCTTGTAAGCTAAGTGCGACCAGGTTTTGTTTGCTGACTGAAGTAATTGTTGTTTAAGTTAATAAACATTTTGCCTCTTGTTTGTCGCGCTACTTACTAATCTAATTCCCTTTTGTGTGAGGTGGATAGTCTTGGAGATATCTGCCGTAGAGATGTCTGTCTTAATAGAAAACATATTGAATGAAAAAGTTAATGGCGACTGTACGTGCGCTTTAAGGCCGGCTTTTATCCTGGACTTGAGAAAGCCACGAGCTGCCAGTTAGCAAGTGTGCTAGCTGGGCAATAAGTAGTGTGTAGCA
The DNA here is from genome assembly GCA_038501785.1 of Myoxocephalus aenaeus. Classification (NCBI taxonomy): domain Eukaryota; kingdom Metazoa; phylum Chordata; class Actinopteri; order Perciformes; family Cottidae; genus Myoxocephalus; species Myoxocephalus aenaeus. The sequence goes on along the minus strand of JBAMJR010000315.1, from coordinate 94,619 downwards.
TGCCGTGAACTTACATCTACGCTGAGATCGGTCGACCAATGACAGTTCTCTCTACAGTCAGAGCTTGCGCAAGAAGGTGGAACGTGAGGGAGATACCATTTCCAAAACTTGTAAGGGGGTAATAACTATTTTCCCCGACGTAGCAAAATCCCGGACGTTTTTGGAATCCCTGCCAGACGCTTTTTTTAGGTCTCGAAAAGAGGACATGTCCGGGAAAAAGAGGACGTCTGGTCACCCTACGCAACACATCTCAGATAACTCTTGCTATTTGTCCGTTGTGCAAATGTGTGTGTGGCCAGGCCTTCATCCTGTTTGCACTGGAGTTACACCACGATGGAGGGAAATTCCATTTATATACTGGAGCATATTTCCTAGCATATTTTTTCTGTGATTAAAGTGTGATGAAGAAAAGCTTGTTCTAAGAGAGAGAGAAGTGTCTCGGGAAATATGCATATATTCCCTTTTGTTGCTGAGCGTTAGGGGAGAAGATTGATACCGCTCTCCATGTCTGTGCGGTAAACATGAACAACCCGTAGCTGGTTAGCTTAGCTTAGCATAAAGACTGGAAAAGGCTAGCCTGTCACAACCACACAAGGAAGTAGTGCAGGCTTCACCTATTAACGATAAGTATGCTTTTCTCACTGCGTATTTTGTCCTCCTCGTTGTCCGAGGAAAAGAGCAGCAAGCGAGAGCGTCTTCCATCGATGACCGATCACTCCAGCCGCAGATTGTGGAGCAGGCGAGCTGAGGAGCGCCGGTCGATTCACAGGAGACGCGTGTTAATTGGAGGGTGAGACAAACAACAGGTGTGAGGAAAGGTCAGGGAGGGCAGGGCGTAGAGCGGCAGAAGGTGTTGATGAGCGAGGAGACGAAGAAAGGGCCGAACCCGAGTAAGGATGCAGCGCTAACGGACCGAAGCCGGGTGAATGCGGCAGATTTTCAACCGAAGGAAGAAAAAAAAGCAAGGGCTAAACACAGATGAGGCTAAAATTGAAAAGAGGAAGAAACATTAAGGCAAAAAGGTCAGCGTGGAGGAGACGTATAGCGGCGCGAGGAGCGGGGAAGGTTGTGGAGAACTGATCAAAGGAGGGATTTACTGAGGAGAATGAACACACATTTGCGAGCGCACTGTCGGATTGGATCTGTGCGAGATAAGTTAATTCATCCCGAACTTAACTGGCTTAACAAGCTCCATTAGGCAAACTTTCAAGATGCCCTCAAACTAAACCAGTGTGTGTTTGTGTGGAGACTTTTCTGCAGCAGTTCCCCCCTCAGGGGGAAAACTGGGTAATCTGCGGATCTAAAAATAGGGTTATTAAGGGCAGTTTTTCTTTTTTTTCAAATGCAAACGCATGTGACTTGCTTTCATGGTTCAGTTAAATCTGCGATCTTATGAAGACAAGAATTAAATGGAGATTCAGCACAAATTAATCGTTGAATTGTGATTGTGATTTAGCCCATTCCTTGTATTATTTCAGTAAAACATCTCATCCAAAAAGGACGCCTGTAAATTTAAACGCTTAGATAAAATAATCACCGAAAGGAATAAACACGTAATTCCGCTTTTTTTTTTTGTGGCTTTCTTTCTGCTTCTCAATACCAACATAAAAAGGATTCTCCTTTCAACACGAGTCAGCCGGAAACAACGGAAAGTCCGATTAACTCCTGGAGCTAATGTTAGCTTCATTAGATAGCGAGCAAGCTACAGCTGATAAAAATGAGAAGTTATTCCAAATATATATATATATATGATACTGTGAATTTCGAGCCACGGTTATCTCTGTAACGGGATACCCTAACTAACACACAGCACAAATGTGACTAACAGACGGAGATGGGTAGACGTCGGGTCCCTCCTCTTCGGTGGATCAGCTCCTCGTGCTCCAACTTCAGAAGGTGATTGATGATTTTAATTAGATGTCGAGGCCCTACTGGGAGCTGTCAGGGAGCCACAGAGTCCGGGACTCTGGCGCTGACCCAAAAAGGCTTCTGGTGGCAGATTACCTACAGCCTCTCGGACGGATGGGCTCCTCCCTCTTCCTACTGTCACCTCAGCCTTTTTATTGTGTTGCAGCGCTCCAAAGACGGAGCTGACTGCGAGAATCAAAAGACACGAGGGTGAGTGTTCGAAAAATACAACGCCGGTTGCAATAACGCTTTGAAAGATCCGAACCCTCGTCCCTAAAACGCCACGACTCTTTTTGTATGAGACGGTGTGTGTGTGGCTTTTGGGCCGTGCGCTGGATGAAAAGAAAAGAGACTTTATTCCTGTAGTGTCTTCACTTCCTTTCTTATCAGAACTCTCCATATTGGTAACACCAACATAGACCAAAGGCACGTGGCGGAGCACATTTGCACCAGACTGGCGCTATCGCGGGGAGTTACTGCTGCGATTTACCTTGCTGCTAGTCACACACACACACACACACACACACACACACACACACACACACACACACACACACACACACACACACACACACACCAGAGCCGCTGTCAGCACCCGTTAAGGCAGACTAGCTGGCGGAAGTAATGTGCTCTGACCCAAATCAACTTCCAAAAGTAATTTGGGCGGATATAAAGGTCTGCTTGGTTTTGGGATTAGCGTAGCGGCGCTAAAGAGGGCACCTGCTGTTTGAATCGGCGATGTTAAACGACCACGGTGGGGCAGGTTTTTTAGCCCTTCACCTCCGTGCCCCTCCCTCCGCTGGAACTTATATTACATTGTAATAACAAGTGAGGCATTATTGATTTGAACCTTCTCATTTACTTGATAAAAGAAGAAGAATGCAATATCTCGAGACAATATATTTGTGAAAGTCAAGTATAAAAAAAAAAAAGAAGATCAGTCACTACATGGAAGAGCTGACTCCTCATTCTCTAATCATTTCCACACAGTCACTACATCCATACTCGCACTTATTGACTTTCTAACCAGCGATATGAGATTACTGACCACGCATATTTGCTCCTTTATTTTGAAAACCTCCAGGCTGTCCCTACACACTACAACAACGACCCACAACACACATCAGCTGCTGCGCGCAAACAGAAGGTAACGGGCCGCGGTGTTGTCATCCGGTCAGGTTATCGGCCGGAGGCCGGTTCTGTCTGTCTGTGGTGCTTTTGTGTGTGTGTGTGTGTGTGTGTGTGTGTGTGTGTGTGTGTGTGTGTGTGTGTGTGTGTGTGTGTGTGTGTGTGTCTCTGCTGGGGGATGAGGGTCGACGCCAGGTGTTCTGCATTTCACGCTCACTGCCTCCCGTCTCACTCGGGGTTCATCAGCTCACACGTGACACATACAAACACCCTCCCCTGCAAATTGCCTTCCTTTGTGCTCATTGAGTCTTTTTTTCTCCCACCTATCACCTCTTGAGTAGTTCTTTTTAGTGTTTTTCCCCAGGCCCGCCATCATCGCTCCGCCTCGACTCCCAACTTTGTCTCCGTGTCTTTCGGTTGCTTCCTCTGTTGTTGGTCTCGTCTCCCTCCCGCCTGCCTCTCTTTCTCTGCTTCTGTCTCCGTCTCTCTCTAATGACCGGCCGGCCCGTTCCCCGTTACGTCTCTGTGTGGTTTGTTTTTCTCTCCACACACATACACACACACACACACACACACACACACACACACACACACACACACACACACACACACTCACACACACACACACACACACACACACACACACACACACACACACACACACACACACACACACACACACACACACACACACACACACACACCTGCCTGTCAAGGCTGGAGGGGGTTCCATCCATGCGGCTTGCCGATCTGCTCACTAGATGCGGCACAAACACTACAGATGATTCATCACGGATCTCATGAACCGTACGAAGAAGAAATCGAACGACACTCTAAAAAAAACACTAAACTTTGACAACTTCTTCCTCTGAGCTCCGTCCTTTAACCCACACGTTTCTTTCCCTCACACACACTTCAAAGCACACTCTTACCGTGAGGGTGGGGATGGCCGTGACGAGCGAGTAGATCAGCACCGGCGGGATCTTGCTGCCGTCGTCCGGACCCGGGTAGGGCTTGGAGAAGGTCTTGTCGTAGCAGAAGAAGCCCTGGACGTGCACGGGGAAGGTGTCCGTGTACTCGAAGTAGTAAGCCAGCAGCACCGTCCCGGCCATGATCACCAGCTGGAAGTAGAACATTATCCCGCCGTTAGGAGGTGAGGGGACGAGCGGCGGCGGAGAGGAGGGAGAGGCGGAGGAGGTGGAAGAGGATGAGGAGGAGGAGAGGAAGAGGGGCGAGTCAGGTCCCTGTTCCCCTCGGCCACGGGGAGATGCATAGGAAACCCGGACCGAGAGAGAGACAGAGAGAGAGAGAGAGAGAGAGAGAGAGAGAGGGGCTCAGCGTTTGGATCCGAGATGAAGAGAGAGAAAGAGAGACGAGAGGGAGAAGAGGAAATCTGCAGGAGGAGGCTTCTCTCTCCTCAACAAAAACAGAATAAAAGAGAAAAGAGGGTTCCGCGGCAGCACGAGCGGCAAAAACAAAGAGTTGCAGAGCGAGAGAGAGCGAGAGAGAGAGTGAGAGAGAGAGAGAGAGAGAGAGAGAGAGAGAGAGAGAGAGAGGAAAGGAGGTGGGAGGGAGAGAAAGGGGGAGCAGCCTTTATGCTGCCAGCACTCATGAAATCTACTACAGTTGAGCTGTGGGTGTATTTGTACATACTGTGTGTGTGTGTGTGTGTGTGTGTGTGTGTGTGTGTGTGTGTGTGTGTGTTGTAGGAACATGTGCGGCAGGCCATTGAAGTGCTTTTTTGACAGTTGGTTCTCAACCATCAGCTGACGTCTCTAAAAAGTTGAATTCCTGAAATACTTCCACCTGATTCATGTCTTCGTGGTAACCTCGAGTGAGTCGGTGACCCGTAAGAAGGCTTTTTTTTTTACTGAACAAGACATTTTTAGGCAAACTAAACTGTTAGAGTTTCGTGAACCGAAAGCACAGGGTTTAATTTCTAAGATACAAAATTGAGTAGAACTCCTCGAAAAGAAAAGAAAAACTGCCGCTTTTATCCACAGGAGGCACCAAAATCTACAACACAATTAAAGTGCTTCGTAGTAGCTTTAAGTAAAAGAACTAAAGTAATATCAATAAAAAATGCAAATTAATTAAGATGGATAATCAGATGCATTGTCACTCACAAGGTAGCCCTGCTCGAAACCATCCTCTGCTTTATGGTCTATTTGACTCTAAATAGACTTCTATGCAACCAGAGGAGTCGCCCCCTGGTGGTCAGTTTAAGACTATTTCACATTGCTTCACTTTTAAGACCTGGAGGATGGTGAGAGCGTCAAGACTAAACCTATAAACAGAAAAGCTGTTGGTGGAAAATAAATGATGCCAAAATGCTGATTAGAAACAGAGATAGAATCCTAGGAGAGTTCATCGCTTCACATTACACGTATAGTTATTAGATCCGCTGTTGATATGAAACAACTTCATCAGCTTATAATGTTGAAGTCCCAAACAATGTGGCACAGAGGAGGTCTTTACTTTCTCTTCCCGTGTGAGAGGATGAAATGGTGTTCATGTGAGGACCGAGTGAGAGGCTGAGGCCGCTCTGACCGGAGACCCACCGGCACGAGCACCAGACACACAGCGCTGCAAACGCACGAGATAACCAAACACACACACACACACACACACACACACACACACACGCACAAACACTTTCCATTTATAAACAATAGGTGTTTCTTCCCTAATTGGCTCTTTTTCTATATTTGTATCAAACCAGCCTTCCTCTCTGTTTCCTTTGAGAGGGATGTGTTTTGCGTTCTGCGGTTGTCATGGCGAAGAAATAACTGAAGGAATAAGGTTCATAACGTTCTGTATTTTTAGCGCTTCCGCAAAAGAAAAAATGTGCTCGTGCAAAAGCCTATCTTTTTGTCAGGGTGCTGGTAATATTGCACTTTCTGATTCTGTGCGTGCATTTCTTTCGTGCGCGTGCATGTTGGAAGCGAGCGGCTGCAAACACACACACGGATGCCCACACACACACACACACACACACACACACACACACACACACACACACACACACACACACACACACACACACACACACACACCTGCCGGGAGCTCTTTGGTGGCTTCGCTCCGGGGTGTTTGATGTGCGTGACTCATGTCTCGTCCCGGTTAGAGCTCCTCCCCCTGTGTTTACCCGCCGTATTGCGGCTCTGACTCACGCTTGTGATTGCCGCGCCGAAAGGGACACGGCAGTTCACGCTCGTCGCCTTGAAGCAGCAGCAGCAGCACTGCACCGCGCTTTAGCCTCCCTAACTTCCTCTGAGAAACACCAAAAAGGCCAAAAAAAGATAATATAAAATGTCAACAAGGTCTTTGCCTCGAACTTCCGTAAATCTGCAGGTCAGAGTTGGTGAACACGTCCAGCTGAAACCAGCATGAACTCAAAGCGTAATGTACCATGAGACTGTGTGCAGTTATGCAGCTTTGAACATGAGATTTAACAACACGAGTAGCACTGCTTCTCCCTTTTTTTTATTTGATCTCATGACCTCTCGTGGAAAAAAAGAAAAAGAAGAGCCACCATTAACACGGAAAGAGGACCGACCGGCTTCAGAGTAAAGAGCCGTTCCTGCTCTGCCCCGCTTTAGCCTGGAGATGGACCGGCGGATCAATAGCGAGATAAAAGGCCACATTGAGACGGCTCAAGTTGGGTTTCCTGTCGAGGAGCGTCTTCTTCTACCCTCGGCCTCCTGAGAGATGTCCTCCCTCCCTCCCTCGCTGCGTCTCGTCGCCTGTAATGCCGATATTTTGAAGGAGCTTCGGTTCCTTCCACATGCCGTGTGGACGCAACAAGCCCTGCGGGAAATCAGTTGCTTGATTGATTTCTGTGAGGCAGTTTGAAAAGGGGCTTCACAGCTGATCCGTGAAAGACAACTTGGGGTATTTGAATCGACGAAACTTTATTTTTAGCGCACTGTGTTGGAGAGAGAGACCCTTTTTTACTCCACTATACGGTGACACTTCTATGCTAACATACAATTACTTCAAGGTATAGAGTTGGGAATGGTCTTTGACATTTTTCTCTAAACTCTCACGACATCCTGACAGCAATCAATAAATCTAAAAAAATAAAATAATCCTGTATCTTTGGCTGTGGCAGCCATTCAATCATTTCATTTAGCCAGAATGTTATGATTGGACGGGCTACCTGTATGTATTCTGCCTCTTCACTCGTTGCTCGTCACCAAAGTCTTGCTAGCTTAACAGCTGCAAGTGCTAACAATAGCTCAGTGGCTTTGAAAGGGAGGTCTGAAGGGGCGAGCTGTCAGTGTTGCCGATTTGGCGACTTTCTCGCTAGATTTAGCATTTTTTAGAGCTAGTGTCAGGGTTCTTACGGTCACGGAAAACCTGGAAGAGTCATGACATTTAAAAATGGTTATTTACATTCCTGGAAAAGTCCGTGAAAAAAAAATTGTATCCAAAAACTTTTGAAAAAGTAATGTAAATGTGTTATATTCATGTGTTCATGACGTTCATTTACGCTGAGTTTGAAATAATTAATATGCTTTTAAAAGAAAGACGCTCAAAATATAAGCAGGCATCCATACAGGCATCTATATAAATGTTTATTCTTTTAATCAAACTATTGTCTCATTCATTTGTGTCATTTAAGGTTTACTGTATGCTTTGTATTCTCATTGCTAGTTTAAATACTACATTTACTCACTTTTTCATGTTTACACCGAGATTTCACAAAATGTTTAGTCATAGAAATTTGGTTTAAAGTCATGGAAAAGTCATGGAAATCCACTGGTCAAACTGTGTATGAACCATAGTGCTGCTTCAGCTACTTTCAATGGAAAGTTGGAAATGCTGTGCTGGTTGTTAGAGTCAGACACTTTTCAAACACTTTTTTTAATTTAGCGTACTCTCACCAGTTCTCAATATTACTAACCCTTTAATTCATTGAGGTTCTGCATATGTGAATGTGAAGAAACAGGATGCTCCCCCCGCAAATGCCACTGTGTTTACTGCCCGTTGGCAAGATATACTGTAGATACTTGGGTAGTGGGCGTTGAAAGAAGGTTTAGATTTTAATTGATGGGGACCAGGTTTTAAGTAAGAGCTAAAAATAAAGCCCTGCCACCATTCAAGATTGGAAATTCTGAATTTTAGCAACAGGATTGGCCAACTGTCCAATCACAGCCAGTCCAGTTTTCGATGTCTCCACATGTTGGAGCTATAGTAAGAGCAAAACTCTGTTTATTAGCTTAATTGGCTATCTAGCACTAGCAGCAGATTTAATCTGATAGTCAATTGTCATTGTAAACTGTGATTGCGCTGTGCAGTAATGGACCGATTGACAGGCGTAGGCACAGTTACAAAAGGAGGCGGGGCTTAGTATGAGGTAATTGTCACGCAATGCCTCCCACAGCTTTTTCTGCATTGATTTACACTGAAAAAGAGACATCTGTAAATCAGCAGATCATTCTTTTAGGTAAAATACTTGATTCTTATTTTATATTATTTTAGGTAAATCAACTTCCCAGTCCTTCGATATAGCTCTTATTTAAATCATGGGAATGAGCCCAAGGCCCAGCGGTTGGGAGGCGGAGTTAAAGGAAATGTACGTTTGCTCTGTGGCCTAACGGATGCAAAAGATGTAATTTAATTTGATTTAATTTCAATGAAAAAACTTCATGCGCCCCTGAGCGGCTTTCATGGTAATGAACAAGGGCCACCGCTTCCAGCGCTGTATCCAGTTCTCCTGCTACACGGTACAGTTCAGTATCGAAGGGTTAGCGGCATTACCAATATTAATATCTTGCACTGGATTACGTCACGATAGGTCACATAATACAACAGAAGCGGAAAACATGCAAAGGCAAGAGCTCGTTTCACGTGACACGGCAAAGAGAGTGGCGGGCCAAGTCCAACTGCCTTTAGTTTGCACTTCCTCTTCCTCTGAAAGGGCACATTCCCAACGGCACTACAGGACGAGATTCTGCCCTTTTTCTCAGACGACAATCCAGTTTTACCCGATCGCAGCGTGTGTAGGGAGGCGATATAAATGTTACCGCGTGTTTCCATTTCAACTGCTAATTTTGACCTCCCCAAAAGGAAACTCTTTATGTCTCACTCATCTCAATCTTTTCCTCCGCTTCTCTCCCTGCCTGCCGACATGCGAGCGTTTTAACTTCGCTGAATATTTCTATCCGGTTCCTTCTGAATTACATTTGCCGGGCCGTGACGCCAGCGGGCAGCGAGGAGGGTTCAGCAGCAGCGGCGACATGGAGACGGCCGAGGGAAGGAACAAATGGATGGACGGAGGGCGCTTTTGGGAGCGCTGTGGGAACGGGTCCAGGGAACAGCAACAGCCGACAGCGTGTGAAGGACCCACACAGTGAGCTGAGTGCAGCTCTTAAAATACTCTCTCTCTCTCGCCCTTAACCTGGATGTTAAAACAAAACATGCCACCCTTGCACAAATCCCCCAAAACGTCAATCTTCTTCTTCACAAACAGGGATGGACAGCTTTACCAGGTTAGCCATATTTAAGGGAAGTGTATTCATTCTGCACATGAGGGAAAAACCCATAAATATATTGCTGTGTCTTCTGTCGGACGTGTGCAGCAGAGAGGTATTCGTCGGAGCATTTTTAGCTCGTCGTGGTTCCGTTTTAAATCTGCATATCCATATTAATGGGTATAAACATATACACATTGTCCTCGTCGCAAAGTGAGCGAGGGGATTTTGACAATGAAAGACATTATAAACAAGCTGAGTGGTCGAGAGGTTTTTCTAGACTCATGAATTCTACATGTGCTGTTATGCAAGTCGTACCCAAATAGTGTTGGTAGTAGAATATTTGAAATGTTGCCAGCGCAGCGCACACGGCAGTCTGGAGACCAAATGGTGCTTTCGTTTTGCTGCAAGGGTTCCAACCAACGCAATGGCAATTCTTATTATTGTCACCACTGCAGCTGTCATTGCTGTCGGAGGGCCAGTTAGCACAGCGCTCCCGTCTTCATGAGCAGGAGCCGCAAACGTGTGCGTTTCCACGGGTTAACCAGAGGCCGTCTCACGGGTGTATTAAGGACAAGATGGCGCCCACTTTGGTGAAGTCCTACAAAGTTGGGCGATGTGGGTCAACAATAAAATGCAACGTGAACGTGGTGCGAGGTCATTTTTTAGGGCTGGACCCGTAATATTTGACTTTTTGTTTATTTGTTTGTGGGTTCGGTATTCAGTTTTCAATTTTAGGATTTAATTTTTTTACACAGGCAGCGTGTTAATGTGTAAGACAAAGAGAGAGAATCTATGAAATAAGATTTTCGGTGGCGGCTGGTGACTCAAACAATAGGAGAGGACAGGAGGGAAACCAACCCATGGTGTCATGTTATTTTACACAAGCTGCCTCCTCAACTCTACTTTCTCACAACATTTCTGAACTGAGCATCGCTTCAGTGCAGCAGCACGTCGGTCAACCACACGCCGCCCACCACCGCCACGTAATCTCCTCGGGTACCGAGGTCCCGTCAGCAGAGCGAAACTCTCCGCCTTCCAGACCACGTCCTGCTGCCGCTAGTCCACTCATTCGGCAGTGGCAGATGGCAAAAAACTGAATAAAAATGCTATAATGGGACGCCAAATGTACCTGGGCAGCCGTTGTGCAATAGAGTGCTGCAGGAATGAGTCCTAAACCCGGGAAGTGAGGTCAGTGTTTTTTCTTTTCTTTGTTAGATCTTACTAACTTGGAAGAGGCGCACACCCTCAATGCCTGGAATACAATGACATCGTAGGGGTTATTTTTCCTCAGACTCTGGTTCACCAGTAAGATAAACTGGTGAAATTCCCCTTTAAGTCATCCAGTCATATTGGTTTTGATGCATCAATGTAATTACCACAGAAATATGTCGCAAGCATCAGTGTTGATACCCTGGAACAGCCCATGTGTTTCTTCCTGCAAATAATATTCTGTGCTTTCTGTTTAGTTTTACCGATGGGGATAAACACTTTTATTCCAAAATGTGTTCCTTATTCCATTGATAAGATATCATCAATGCTAAAATGCTCCATTTGGCACCGTTACTGGCTGTCTCTCCACAGAATACGTCACAGAGCTCTAACAAGAGTCAACTCGTCTCTCTACCCGTCTCTCTACCCGTCTCTCTACCCGTCTCTCCGGAGGTCCGGCCGCGTCTCGCCAGACGCCGCTGCAGCCATGTTGCCATGTTGCTTGAAAGAGCAGTTTTGTGTTTTCACGGATGGAGGATTTAGAGCAGAAGGACAGCGGAGGCACAGGGGCCCACCGTGAGACACACGGCGTCCATTAGGAGGCCTGCCGCCGACACACGCTACACTGCACCTGACCAGCATGACGGGGCGTCCTGGGGGAGGAGGACGAGGACGAGGAAGGAGGAAGGAAAAGAATGAAAGACGAGAGAGTGAGAAAATCAGAGCGCGGCGAGGCGATACAAAGAGAGAGGAGGGGGACAGAAGACAGAACTGTAATCGTGTGGTTGGGGTAAGAGAAGCGAGAGGAAGGGGTGCTCAGGGAACAGGTGCAAAGCTTGAGGCGGTGGCCCAAAAGAAAACGTTACCACCTCCTCCCCGCTCCAATTTCCCTCCCTTCCATCGTGTCCTCTTTTCTTGACTTATTTCTACTCGGGCAGCTGCTCGTCTCCACCTCACCGCTCCAGATCCACGCCGGTGTGATTCACCTTGTAGCTCAATGTGAAAATGCTCGCTCGGTCAGCGTAGGTGGCTCGTACTCGACGAGAACTAGCCTGGTGTTGTTTGTGTGTGTGTGTGTGTGTGTGTGTGTGTGTGTGTGTGTGTGTGTGTGTGTGTGTGTGTGTGTGTGTGAGAGAGTGGTAGCCAGGTGTCTTTGGCCGCTCCTCTGTGACTGATTGTAGAGGAGTTATAGAAAGTTGTGTAATGTTGACCCACCCTGACCCCTGGTGGTTTGAGCCGTGTGCATTAGCGTTTCCTCTTTTTTTCGGAGAGGGGGGGGCTTTGATGTGACTTGATTTGATTCTACACATTTCACCAGTTTGTGCTGAAGTTGAGTTCTTCAACTGACGTGGAAGGTTTACAGACAGAGCCAGGTTGCCCGTCCTCCCTTCATGCTAAGCTAAGCTAACCGGCTACTGGCTTCACTTAACTTACACATTTCTCAACATGTCAAACTTTTCCTTGAAACACATGTGGTGGCAGGAGAGAGAAAAACGGACATCCCAGTCCCAGTGAAATGGACATCAGAGCGTCTTTAGCTTCTTTACGTTGATGTATTTCACAGTGAAACTGATTATTTGAGCATTGTAGAGTTGCAAGAGCATTTTATTGAACCGCTAAAAAGGAGGAGGTCTTAGAGTTTAGAGTGATCTGGACCGTGGCCACATTTTTTGGGGGGGGTGAATACCTTCTTGCCTACTTGAATCTAAACACTTCCCATCTCTCCATGTTGCTCTGTTAGCTACTACCGCCCTGAAACGGTGAGGTTTTATATGAGCGGTGTGGCGGGAAAAGTCTCATTTGATTGGATGAATTTTTGTAAAAGCCCCATTCAGTATTCAAAACCCTTTTTGCAGAAAAGAGACAGGTATTTTGATGGAAAAAAAGACCATGTGTTAGTCATTTTGGATGGTAATATTTAGTTATTTAGTATGAAGGCCTTGTTGGTATACTGTGAATATGTTTCATGTGTACATGTGCATGTACACGTGCATGTGTTATGTGTTCATGTGTGTTTGTGGCAGACCTGCAGCTGCTCTGCTTTGCTTTTCACAGCGAACACTCTTAAACATGACAACAACGCCCAACAACGAAGTGTGTTAAAAGTGTGAAAGCAGAGAGACACTACACTGCTCTCACAAACTGCGCTGTACAAGAACATGATACATTATTGAAGTATCTGCTACATATTCCAGAGAAGAAAAAAAACATGTTTGATCTTGGAAGACTGTGACCTTGTTTTGTTGTGTAGCGAGTCGGAATGTATTTTTCTCAACCAGGTTTAAAGCCACAAAAAAAAAAACTCCCACCAACCAACACTTTGCCAGCACAACCAGCAACCCCGCCCACACACCGTACTCCCACTCCCAGTTTCTCTGGATCTCGTCTCTAGCTTTTCACGACACAGAAGAGAAGTCTTCTGTCATAACTGATACCGGCTAGTTTTGACCTGGAAGCCGACAGGCGGTCAGTGCTAATTACAGCTTGGCAGCGGGAGTTGGAGTCGCTCAGCGGTCCATGCTGATCTCTAATCCGTCATTCTACATGCAAGAGAGGCTCCCTGTTGAGACTGGGAATGAAGGGACTGGGAGACCAAAAGAACCCTTTCAAAGAAAAACCATTGTTGAAGAAGACATGGCCGTAGGGAAGCATCTCTGTGTGAATTAGCCCCAGAATTTGACAACAATGCTCAAACTGCTTCCAGCTATAGTGACGTTTTAATTGAAGTTTGTTTGCAGTAAAAGATGAAACAGTAAAGACTATGAATATTCCTTCTCTCTCTTTCCATTAGCAAACAATAGAAGTGTGCATTACAACTATCAACTGGTGAGGAGGGGGATTGTTTGGACAAACCTGGCGGGATGCTACTTTATAGCCCTGCTTTTTCTAAATGGTAGCTAGCAGGATACCTCAAACATTTGTTAAAGCCGTTTGAATCTATTCTTTTACACAGAATTAAATGATTCCATGTATGTCCACAGAAAGGGTCGCTTGAAATGATGAACCCACAAAGAAAATAATCACCCGAACCTGCACTTCCTCTCAGCACCACTAAGCATATTATATAAGTTGCTAGAAATATAGATTGTAATTGAAGTAAATTGTAACATTCATGCTGCCTATAAATGTCTTTTTGAGCCACGTGTTGTTGCAAAGAACTAAGATGGCGATGGCCAAAAACCAAGATGGCAAGGACCAAAAACCAAGATGGCAACAGCAAAAAAACAAGATGGCAAAATAAAAAAACAAGATGGCAACGACCAAAAAACAAAAATGGCGATGGCCAAAAACCAGATGGCAAAGACAAAAAAACAAGACGGCAACGGCAAAAAACCAAGATGGCAAAGACAAAAAGCCAAGATGGCAACGGCAAAAAACCAAGATGGCAAAGATTAAAAACCAAATTGGTGATGGCCCAAAATGTCGCAGTGCAGTCCCATTTGGAAGATCTGGGGAAGCTCACAAACTGCATCTGTTGTCTGTCTCTCTTTTTTCTTTTTGAAACACGCATCATCACTCTCTCCATCGATCCCTCGCTCAAATGATGACAAACAGCTACATTAACACAATGATGTTCGGAGCTGGCTTGTGCAGCCAATCTATGCTCGTTTCGACAGAGGAGAACGTGATAAATAGGCTGTGTGGGCCGAATAAATGGTTTCCGCCTGAAAACATCCGAGAGGTTTATCCGTTGTTGGCTATTGAATGAGAGTGAGAGAAAAAGAGTGAGGGGAGTATTTTATAGTCTATACAAGTTTAGGGGGAGTACTTAAGGGTGACAAAAATGCTGAGGAAATGGAGTTGAAGTAAGGAAGCGGCAGAACCAATAATGCATTCAGAGAGCTGTTGTAGTCCCAGCAGCGAGGGGAAGTAAAGAAAGGATGATGGGAGAAGGGTGAGATGGGGTGACTGGATGAAAAAGAAAAAAAGAAGAGGGGGAGCTGGCGTCAGAGAAGGATCGCATGGAGAGTTTTGGCCTACATGCTTTTTAGCAGCGTTTCTCTCGTCGACTGCGTGTTTCTGGACAGGTGAGGTGAGACACGGAGAGAGAGAAAAGAGAGAGAGAATGAGGGAGCTTTTGTGCTGTGTGTGAAACAGGGCTGAGGGGAAAGGAGATGGGGAACAAGAGAAAAGAGAGGAGCGTTGCTTTAATCATCAGTCCGGCTCTCTTTCCCCCATTTAAACCCCTCCCTGTGGCTCTCATTTCATTTCCTGTCAGCCGCCATGCACAAAGCAGAATACAGTACAATGGAGGGGTCCCGCCTCTCTATGTCAAATTCGCTATTACTGTACTGGCCCACAACCTACTCATAGCTCCAGACTCCTTTGTCTGTTTATTCCTCACTCCTCATTGATAATCAGGCAGCGCAGTATAGCCAGAGCAGTAGAAAGAGCAGCGGTCTCTTTACTTTGTTTGTCGGTGGCTGAAAACCACCATGGATTAGCTTTAAAGCAGTTTTTCTGCAGTTTTTAATGCAATGCTCACTTTTCTGAGATTCTGCTTTTGTAACGTAGTCTTCTTTGAGACTACAGTAAATAATATAGTGTAGTGACTGCCCTCAGCTAGTCACTCGGCTGGGCGCGGGAGAGGTCCTGTTTTCTACGCGCTTGCTTACAGGTGAGTCCAGACCATTTGTATATTTGGGTGATGTTCCCGTTTAATTGTCTTTGCAGGTTTATACATATCCTTTATACATTCTCGGTCTCCTGTGTTGTTTAGCGGTAAAAACCGTGCGATCTCCCCGTCACCCATGCATAATTACCCACCTGGCCGTTTCACCTGTGCCTCATATATACCCTATCATAATAAAATACACACTACCAAAATAAAATACAGACATAACTAATGGCTCCTACAATAGACAATAAAGACATTAGGGTGCTTATTTGACTACGATTACCGTAAAAGTCCGGTTACAAGCCGCTACAACCTTCGGTCAGTGTCCCCGTTAGCTCCCCGTTGTAGCCAGCTAGCGCTCCTGCTAGTGCTCCTGCTAGCTCTCCGTTAGCTCCCCGACAACCACTGAAGGTACCAGCCCCGGCTCGACACCCGACTCGGGCAGAGGGGACGCGGGCAGTAGCAGCAGCAGCGGGGAGCTAGCAGCAGCGGGGAGCTAGCAGCAGCGGGGAGCTAGCAGCAGCGCTAACTTGCGCTGCTGCTAGGTTGCGGCTTGTAAGCCGACTTTTACGGTAGTCTTTGTTTTGAATATTTTTTGGTAATCTATAGATTATAGAAACGCTCGTTTTCTCCTGCCATCCTTGGCCCTGTGTGTGGTTTTTGAACCTGTGTTCTTATGCATTTTTGTTGCTGAATTGTGAAGCACCTTCTGCTGAATTTTCCTCCTTCAAGGTGCTATATGAAGACATTTTATTCCTTCATTCATATTTGTGTCACCAAAACGTT
The DNA here is from genome assembly GCA_038501785.1 of Myoxocephalus aenaeus. Classification (NCBI taxonomy): domain Eukaryota; kingdom Metazoa; phylum Chordata; class Actinopteri; order Perciformes; family Cottidae; genus Myoxocephalus; species Myoxocephalus aenaeus. The sequence goes on along the minus strand of JBAMJR010000315.1, from coordinate 78,488 downwards.
AGCATTACATAATGCTCCATTTGCATATTTAAACATAACATTTCAGAAAACATTAATCATCAATTAGGAGTGTTTTTTAATTGTTTTTTTTAAACCCTATTCACCAAAATGTATTGATTTTTAGAACACATATGAACACAAAGGCTTGAACAGATTTTTCTCAGACTGAGCCAATAATCTTCACTTCAGGAGGACTTAAATACATTTCTCCGTTCCATTCCTCTCTATTAAATGCCGGATTTATGAACATATTATTGCTAAAAACATTGCAAAGATAGATTGTTGTTTTTCATGGCTGCTGACAGTATTTTCTGATCAGGTCTCCACGTTTTTTAGAGAGCTAGTTCAAGTCAAAACGCATGATAGTTATTCAGGGAGTGCAATTTTTGACAGTATGGGCTCCACAGTAACTCTGACAGCACCAAGGAGAATCAGTAAAGGGTCAATGGCAGGAAAACCACCAAACTCTCAAGACGAACTTACGATAATATGAGCCGACATCAAGTATTTTCCAAGGTGCAAGGATCAAAAGCTTCGGTGATATGGTGGAGATTACATTCAGAAAAGAAAAAGGACACTCTTACTGCTTATTATTCATCAGTGTGCGGGTCGGAAAGTCGGCCTTTAGTATGCATCACAGCGTCAATTTAAATCTGCCGCATCAGGCATCCGACATCGGGCCCTGCTCATGAAGTTCACCAGCTGGAAACCAAAGAGAAATCTACTCTTGTTGCATCTAATTTCATTCGCTTGATCACACCTTCAGAGAGACTGCATGTTGTGCGTGCGCCTCGGCCTGCTTTGCTCTGTCTCTCGCGAGTGTTTGCGTGGGGAGGAGTCTTTTGTTGGCAAGACTCGGGGGAGACTTCCTGCGAGGTGTGAAGCTACCGGAGTGTGAAGCTACCGGAGTGTTACCCACCGTCAAGCCTCTATTTATAAAGACGGGGGAGACAGTGATGTGTTCTGTCTAATCTCTGCGTGGCGCTCAGGTGTTAATGAGGCTCTGTGCATGTGTGTGTGTGTGTGTGTGTGTGTGTGTGTGTGTGTGTGTGTGTGTGTGTGTGTGTGTGTGTGTGTGTGTGTGTGTGTGTGTGTGAGGTAATTATTATTTCCCCTCTCCAAGTGTCAAAGTGAATTAAAAAGAGAAAAGTAAAGAATGCAAAAAATAGCCTTGTTTATGTCAAAACACCTGATGATGGATCAGGTATCAAAATCGCTCCTCGAGATCAGAGCAAGTTGCAAAGCGTCCTGTGAGCTTCAGCGGCGTCACAGCGGCGCCCTCTGCTGGAGGCTCTCCTTCCTCGGTTATATCAGAGGAATGGGAAGAGGACTGCTGTGCAAACCCATGTTTGCTGCTATGAAGATGGCTCCGGGGCCACTTTGGGAAAAGAGAAAAGAAAAGCAACACCGGGGAATGGCTTTCACCATTAAGTTGACAGCTTCGCTTTAAAGAGCCCTAAAAACAGAATAATGTATGCGAAGTCCTTTGTTCCTGTCCATAAGAGGACATCCTGGGGAGGCAGTTTATTTGAGAAGGTTAATTTTTTTTATGAGTGCTGACATTTTTATTACATCCTGAGAGCAATCTAAATGCTCCGAAATTAAAAAGACAAAATCTGGTATGGCGTGTCTATTACGGTTAGCGGTGAAAAACAATGGCTTCTCCCAGGCGCCATCAGGCAGTGCGCGCTTGTGTATTTCAGGGGGCGTGGCTTCAGAGGACGCCTGGAGGGTTGGGCGGCGATTTTTTTCTCAGTTCGGTACTTTAAATATTCACAAAATTCACTCTCGCCGACCCCCAGCTCTAATCTTTCAAGGATGAGAAAAATGACAAGAACCTCTCCTGCTCTTCATAGCAAAGTCACACTGCCCTCCATAACCCTCCACCTTTTCTGACTTCCCTAATATGTTTTGCACTGCCGCTCATATGAAGAAATCATAAAGGCCCAAATTGCAAATCTATAGTGCTGAAAATCAGCTGAGCTCGAGCGCTGGTCAAAAGGTCACATGACTGAGGGAAGAGCTGTGAAAAGTATTTACAGCGGTGGAAAGAGGCTTTGTGTTCACTGGTCTGGATAAGTGCCTTATGATCACAGGCTCGCTGCTATCAGAGCTGCATCCTCCATCACACCTCTTCAGCAGATTGGCTTTAAACACAAATTACTTTTTAACTGCAAATTTGCTTGCGTGTCCCCAGATGGCAGAGGATAATACCTAGAGAGATTTTTACACCGTCCACACAGTGAAATGGAAAAGATATCTATAATTTGTAGATAAAATGTGCTTGTATTCGGATCATTCACCTCAATGGGATGTCAGCCTCCACAACATTGGATTAGAAGAGGAGGGTGGAAGATGACACATATTACAGTAAAACAGGATTAATCAGAGATTAATGATGTAGATGTGTCTGTGCTGCTATGAAAAATAATAATCAAGGGACAAAAGATGAACAACGGCGGGAAATCCCACAGAAAGATGGAAAGACATTATGGAGAAAAATGAAAAAAGTGATGGAGCAAAATGGAGGGGATGGCAGAGACACGCGGAACAAGATGGCTGAGTGGGTCTAGCGCTGATAGAAAGGGTTGCGACTTGTGATTAGGGCAGGCGGGATGAAAGGAGTCAGAAGAAAGAGAGAGCGGAGACGGGAATGAGTCTGGCTGATTGGTTTCCATGGTAACTGCTGATGAGGTGTGGGGCTAAATAAAAGAGCAGGTCCTTCTGGCTAGGTATGGATCACTGTCACATTTCACACACACACACACACACACTCAGTGCTGAAGGTGTGGAGGGACATGGTTTAAAGGCAGCCTGCCACCGTTCCTCATTATAGACGTGTGACCAGTGATCCGGCTCCACTCTTCATTTACCATAATCAAAAGGAATAGTTACATTTTAGGAGATGGGTTCGCTTTCTTGCCGGGAGTTAGAGGAAGAAGATCTATAGCACTCTCATGTCTCATATCATGTCACAACTTTACGTAACGGTTAATGTACAACGAAGTGTCCGTTATCAGGAATTATTGGGCATTGTGGAGGTCAGAACTGGTTCCATCTGCGAAGTCCATTAATTCCTGATAATGGACGCCTCGAAGGGCATTAAACCGCTTACACCGTGGTCATTCACCAAAGAAGAAGAAAAAAAACATGTGTTTTAATGTGTTTTACAGCCAAAATCTTAAGTTATTCACTTAATTTCCTTGAGGGTTTTCCAACACCCAGAGCAGTCAACACCATCCCACAATGCAATGGAAAGGTTGTTCAGTGAATAGGACGGACCTTCGATACGACTTGGCAATGTTAATTATTTCTAGTCCGCTCAACACAAGCACCCTTTGGCTCAGCTACGAGCTAAAAAGATGACATTATGCTCGCAAGATTAGCAAGTCAGTGACATCGCATTTGACAACTAGTAAATATCATTTGACGGCATGATTAAGAAGAAGAAAAGCAAGCTATTCAGGCATGTCATCGTCCTCAAATCAAAATCAATATGTCCACGAAATAACACAAGAAAACAAACCTTGATTAGCATAACATTACGTACGGTGGACAAACGGGGAAATATAAGTTTACAGAATGTTTTACAACAGGACTTGTTGGCTGTTAGCCATGTCATATCCCATGGTATTAAGAACTATATATATATATATATATATATATATATATTACTTAATACCATGGGCTATGACATGGCTAGATAGCTAACAACTCTGCGTTAGCGCTAGCTGTTTCCCCGTGTTTCCAGTCTTTGTGCTGAGCTACGCTAAACTAAACTCACTTGAGGTGTCAACGTTCTCATACAACTCTCTGCAAGAACGCAAGGTTCCCCAAAAATGTCAAACTAGTCCTTTTATTTGTCCAGTGTGTATCCATGTGCTTTTATTAGGGCTGGGCAAAGTTGAAAAAGATTAATTGCATGATTTTTCTGTGATTAACTGCGATTAATCGCATTATGCGCCAAATTCAATAATGAATGAAAAACTAGTGAATTGCATGCTTTTATTTTAAAGTAATGTTACCAGAACAATATAACAGGCACTCTCGGAGCAACAGCAAGTTAACAACAGTATATAAATCAGTTTTCTTTTCTTTTTTCTGAACAGGTACCAGAAGAAACATTTTATTTGATCAGGGATCAGCATAAACAGTCTGTTCAGTAGTAAGGGTCCCTAGGGACAAGCGACTCCTTCTTTTGTCCATGTTCAAACAGTAACGTTAAAAAAGAATTCAGAGACAGTCAAAGCATGTGAAGCAGCACCCACAGTTCATCAATATAATGAACTGTGTAAGTAACTCAATATGTGTTCTAGAGTTAGAAACGGTTTGTCAATCAATTTTGTTGTTTTTGTTGCATGTTTTTTTGTCTGGTTATTTTTTAAATGTATCTGGTTTCCTGTTTTGAGATAAGGTGCTTTTATTTATGAAGGCGAAAAACGGAGTTGAAACGGATAAAGCGCCGGCTAAAGCTACGGTCTTTAAAGACCATCTGTCGGAGGGGTACGCTACAAACTGTAACTCCGAGATAACTGTGTTATGCTGTGTTCACACCGGACGCGACACGATTTTGTCGCGCGACCAGATTACATGCAGTCAATGTACAGACGCAACGGCGCGACATTTCCGCCGGGCGACGTGACTGATGCGTTTGAAACGGGGCGAACTGAGCGAAGGACGCGGGGCGAAGTTGAAATATCCCAACTCCAGCGACAAAGTCGCGTGAGTCATAGTTGCGTCAGCCAATCAGCGTTGAGAATCAGTGTTGAGAAGCTCCGCCCGTCGCCACCGCCATCTTGCTGCTGCTACGCCAGAAGTAGCACTGATAGCGGCTTCATTGAGACGCTGTTGTGGGACTACGGATAATATTATGAACCCAGACACGATGAAGTTTGATGTTCCGACGTATGTGGAGTTTACACAACAAGTATAAAGCAGAACTAGTGGTTATTTCCATGGTGGATGGCAGTATCGGTATCGGTTTTACGGAGATAAACCAGACGCAGTTCCTGGAGGAGTCGGTGAAATTCACCGAGCTGTGTGCGGCTACGGGTAATATTATGAACCCAAACACGAGGCCGTTTCATGTTCCGACATGTTTGGGACTTCCACAACAAGTATTCCATAGTTGATACCGGAAAAGACAGCTCTTTTTCACGGAGAGACCCGACGGCGATAAGCCACGCCCCCTTTGTGGCGTTTGGTGTGAACACCCTCGTTTCACTCGCGCGACCAAACTGAAGCGGTAAGTGCGACGCGACAATTCCTGTCGTGTCCGGTGTGAACACGGCATTACAGCGATGTCCAGTAGTCTCAGAGAGCAACAGCTGGTGAACGTAACGCCGTCACTTGTGTAGTGCGCTACGGTTCATACAACTTGTGTATTCTCCTGACGACGGTGCGTCTGGAGGCTCATATGCCGTCATTCGTTCTATGGACGCTGGTGGCTGCATCACTGCTGTGTAACATTAAGCCCTTCCCAATGCAAAAAACAAACAAACATGCAGTTAACGCATGATACAATAATTGTCGGCGTTAATGGATTGCTGCGTTAATGCATTTATAATGCGTTAACGTGCCCAGCCCTAGTTTTTATATTTATAGTTTTTTCTTCTTCCTGTGGTGGTCAGTGAGCAACTCCTCCCCTACTTCCCTCACACAGGTTCATCAGTCCACTCCAGAGTGCCTTCTGGCCAAAAGCCCATTTCTCTAATATCAACTTATTAATGGTTCACTGCCGTTGCGCTGTACATCCCACAAAGCAGTGGTGACTCAGCATGTTCCAGACTGCCAATCATCATCATTCCTCATTTCTTCAGGTGAATAATAATCTTGTTCATGTAGCTTTCCTGTTTTCTGAGTCACATGGACCAGACCACGATCCAGACTGACCATCTTTCTCCCTCACTATGGCCCAGGAATCACGCCCGAGGCCTTCTCGCTAGAGTTTTAAAAGCACTAACCCCGAAAGCGCCTGGCGATCAATAATCAATGTAACCTTGCAGAGCCGGTCCTGACCAATTTGGTGACCAAGGCAAAATGTGGGCGAGTGCTTCTTACAATGCAGCCAATTCCACCCCCAATCATTGTGTTCAGACACTCAGACAGAAAGTGTTAGATGTATGTTTTGAGATAGCTCTGAGCAGCTAGTGGAAGATGAGCAGGTAGGTAGTCAGGCAGCACGTCCAATCATTACACTGTTTGTTTTTATGTTTTAGAAATTATTTTGTTCATACTAACGCGTGAAAACGAATATCACATGATTGTTCCCGTACACTGCAAGTGTAAACACGAAGTAGATTGGTTGCTTAAGTACAGAAAATACGACAATTATAAATTATACTTCAGATCTTCCACTATAATCTTCCTCTATATACTCAAACAGACAGATTTCGTAGCAAAAATACAACATATTGTACTTTTAAAACTTAATTACAAAGCTGCAGGTCTTGCTCTCTCTTTACAGTTTCTTTGTGGACTTCACAACAATTGTGCGGAACAAAATGAGCATTAATAAGAAAAGGAAATTCCTCCTTTTTAGGTCATCGCCCTTCCTCAAAACCACAAACTGTGTGTGAAATGGTGTTCAGTAACACTTTTACTTCTGGTTGGCAGCCGCCGAGCCAGTGAAGAGAATTCAAAGGAGCCGAGTGCACAAAAAAATACTGAGAGGAAGTTTAATGGAGAGCAGTGGAGCAAAATAAATCATTTCTGCTGTTTAGCTGCCTGCGTACTTCACACCGTCTTCTCGGTCACAATCGTCCATTTTCCCCCCTTCAGTTTGTGATGATTTCCTCTCTCTCACTGCTTCAGAAAAACCAGATTCTCATTTGCGCGCTTATGAAAAGACACATTCTGCCGTCCTCGTCGTGGTACTCAAGGTCTTTACTGAAGACCGTAACTTCAGGCGAGACAATTAATGGAAATGATACTAATATACTCTAATATTATAGTTCAGAAAAAGATTGTTCCACAAAAACCTTGAGGTCTGAATGGAAATAAGACTCTTCCCAAGCAGCAAGAGAGAAATAAACTGTGATGTTGCGGTCTGCTTAGCAACAGCATCAGTAATGAGATCAACTCCTCCAAACCCAGCTCATGCTGTGAATCAGTGGTCTGATTTAAAATTTGAGTCCAGTTTCCTGATTAAATATAAAAAATGCAGAATCATATTTCAGGAGCGTTGAAAACCTTCGCCAATTAGATTGCCCTCCCTGCAGAGTGAAAGTTGCTGCACATTGCACAAGCCCCCCTTTTAATATTGAAAAGGGAAATCAACATGAATTAATAACGATCGTCGGTAGTCGACATGAAGGAAGTCATAAGTAGTCCTCATTTATACATGTAGCCAGACGTTTAATCGTTCATGACAGATGTTACAGGAAAATGTGCAGCGAAAAGTTGCCATCAATCAAAATTGGAAATCCGCCATTGAAGGGTTTGCTAAACCCCTCCCCCAAACAGGGAGTGTCCAATCACAGCTTGGCAACCAAAAAACACAAATGAAAAGTGTAAAGAACTCTTTCTACTGATACATGTGTGAGCGTACGTGTCACTGACACACAAATGGAATATTTACAACCTTGAAGTCAGCAATTTCAGTTTGCCTCCAGCAAAGGACGACTGCATGTTCTCGTGCCTGTGGAGAAAACCCCGCAGTCCAAACGGGCCATCAGCCTTTGCCCCCATCTGTCAACACCTCGGCCAATTACGATTCTTTTTTTTTCTTTTTTCAATGTCAATATTAGCCTGAAAATAAAAGATTAAATCTCTGCTGGTTCTTTGTTACATAAGGATCCTAAATTGACACATTTAGGATCCCGCAATCATGGCCGTCGCAGGATCAGCACCCGGACAGCAGTTGTGAAAGTTGTATAGTTTGTAATGTTACGATAAACGATAAATACAACAATATGTACAACAATATGAGCATCCACAGTCCAGCTGTGTCAGAGCCCCAGAATGCATCCTGATGACCCGTTACTGCTGTACGTTGCACACAGTGAGAAGTTTATTGCTTTTCCTCGCACTTTATTGCTGATAGAAAATATGTTCAAACACATTTTTATTATCTGGCTGGAACAAATACACCTTGACATTCGGATGGATTTGGTTCGGCTGTCGGTGTTTCTATCCTTCATCAGATTACTCTGTAAAGTGATCCCCACGATATTGTTTGCCACTGTTGTTACACCTGACACATTCATGCTGTCGTCTCGACAAGCAGCGGAAAATAAAATAAAAAACTTGTCCACTGCTCCTCCATTACAGGTACACACACACACACACACACACACACACACACACACACACACACACACACACACACACACACACACACACACACACACACACACAGAGATGTAGAGTAAGAGAGGGAATTGACTGAGACCTGAGGGGCTGAGAGCGGATGTGTGGGAGGCATATGGCGGAGAGGCCCTAATGGACATGTTACATTATATCGTACAGACGTAACGCTCAACTGGGCGGGTTGACAGAACTATTGCATCCTGGTCCGTCCCTTTGGGGCCGGACGCGGTGGACAGCGAAGACGCTGTGAGGTTTTCAGGTAAAGGGCAATTCGGATTGCTGAATTGTAGGAAGGCAGATGTCGTGTTCAATATCGTTTTCTTCAAATATGAGTACATTTTAGCAAACTGCCGCACTGAAAAGTATGCCGAATTAATTGTCAGCAGTTCTGATTTGCAACGTGCCTATGGAGGCACAGACAATTATAACTGGGTCACTTCTATTCTCAAGCAAACTTAAAAACGAGAAGATTTTTTAGGCAAGTTTTTTGGAGTTAAAAGGAAAGTCTTTTTTTTCTATTATTCCTAAAATGATTCACGGACGTTAATTCGTGACAGACATCCGAGATAATGGCGTCTCGGGGAAGCGTCTGTGTGTCATGTCTGTGCGTTCAGATCTGGCTGAGTTAAGTAGCCGATGTGCCTCCGTGTGTCAAAGCTGCTGCTGCTGCTGCTGCTGCTGCCAAACTACACTTCCTAATTTCCTGTTTAGCATTCACTGGTCTCTTTCGACTCACTTCCATTTCTCTGTTTCCATTTCCGATGACATTTAATACAGTTTTGATATATAATCACATTAGAATAAGACTTTTCAACACTTGGATTCATTCATTACAATGAGATCACTGCACAAATCATTTGAATACAGTGCGGTACAATGCAGTTTGCTTTGCACATACATTGGTAGAAGGGAAGCGAATGTAAATCCAACGTGATGTAACATCTGCATCGCAGCACGACGCACCTGCAAAACCGCTTCTCCCATCTGAATCTTTTACAGAACAGTGCTCTGGATGCACGGGGAAGCTCCGGCCGAAAAGCCAATGGGCTTCCGGACGGCTTGGTCTGTCTAATTGGATTACGGACCGTCTGATTACTCCACCAGTTCATGCTTTTCTCCACCTCGGTTTGCGATTTGGCGAGGGCCCTGGGACCTCCACCGCCCTGGATCCGAGTCATCCGTCTGACTGACAATGTAGAGCATGCATTTCACACGCGTGCATGTGTATGTGTGTGTATGTATGTGTCTGTGGTGCATTAGCGTGTGTAGACATTGACCTCTGGCGTGATCTGCACAACGCGGCTCCGAAGCCCACGGTGTGCAGCTGCTCAAAAAACCCATTCTGTCTGTGCCGTGACATCCGCAATGGGTTGGGGGACGCTCAACCCGCCGCACAGAGCAACTGCGGCCCGCTTTAAAACGCCTCGGCCTGAAATATTCACCGCCGTGGGTTCGGTTGGAGAAGTGGGGGACCACCGGGGTTTCCGCGGGATAAACCACGAGTCAGATTCCAGAGAAACGGGAAGAAGCCAACGAAGATACGATCAAGAGATACACTTCGGTGAGAACTTGTTGCGCTCAGTTTTGTTGCCCAGGTCATCTTTCAGCCGTTTTCACAAACGACTCATTGTCGGTGAGCGCTGCGATTGCTCGCGTTTCTTACCTCCACAAACAGGAAGCAGGGGACGATGGAGCTGCTGCTCTTCACGCCCGGCTTCTCCTCCACCGCCATCCCTCTCTCCATTTCTCTGAACGTCCCTCTGTCCAGCTCTCTGTCTCCCTTATCCTGAAGGAAAGAAGGTTTGGGCAGGTTAGTCCAGAGGTCAAGACCACGAGTGTGAGACAAATGAGCAGTTTTTTTTACATTTACATTTTCCACCTCATATGCTACAACCATGAATATTTAACACATGCACAGAAAGTGAACTTGCTGCTCAGCGCTGTGGGTTGTGTGCATTCCACAGTTTACTGTTGCAGTCCTTGGAATTGCTTTGCTTATTTTGGATTCTGATGCGTCATGCATCAACATCGCCCAAAGGGGGAGAACAAAATACTTCAAATGAATTGTGAAAACCAAATCTCTACCTCTCTGTGCTCGGCATTTATATTACACTCAATGTTTAGCAGGTGAAATTAATAGTGAACGGTTGCACCATAGCGGGACAATTCATTGTCCTCGCAAAACAAGGAGCGAGGTGGCAATGTCCAGTAGCCGGCAAGCTAACTGGTAGCATGCTAGCAAGTCGGGAACATTCTGGAACTAGCCAGCCACAACAGAGTGTAGCAGGAACGGCTGGTGATTTTAAGCGTTATTAGACTGCAAATCGACTGCAAGTTGTGATTAATAATGGCAGAGACAGGACCGTACAAAAGGCCATTTGCCAGCTGACGGGTGCGCAAAAGGGGAGTATGAATGCTGTTCATGGGGTTAATGGGATGCGAGAACAGCAGATTTAACAGCTTTTGACTAGTTGTCAGCGTAAATAACTGCGCCGACATGCCCATATGGGTGTTGCCTTAAAATAACGTTATAGGTGAGTAAGGTCTCAACAGATTTTATGACCAGCAGATCATTGATTTATGAGGAGTATAGCTTTTGAATTCATGCTAAAATCACATATCTGCGATCATGAAAACCTGTGGCTAGTTCGTTTGCTAGGGTCCGCTTGGAAGACGAGCGAGACCCACCTTTTCAGGCGGTCACAGGTCGGTTGGTCCGCACCAGCGTTCGATTGTCAGTTTTCATACCCCAGGTAACGGAAATCGACGGTGCGGGAAAGCGGAACAGAGTTTTTTTAACCGAACCAAAAGGGGTAATGTGTGAAAGCACCCTTGATTTTCTTTGATTTTCTTTGATTTTAAACTCACAAGATGTAACATGTTACTTCGTGAGCGTTAAAAGGCTCCAGTAGGTGGGTTTTGCTACCACTGGACAGAGCCAGGCTAGCCGCTTCCCCTCGTTTCCAGTCTTTATGCTAAGCTAAGCTAACCGCCTGCTGGCTGGGGTTTCATATTTAACAGACAGACATATACGTGGTGTCAATCCTCACATCTAACTCTCAACCAGAAAGCGAACAAGCGTATGTCCCTGAAACGTCAAACTATTCCTTTAGGCTGCAATATATCCAATTTGGAAAACGCCGACCGTGACTCACTGCATTTCCACTTTAAGGACAAGGGCTTGGACGATTGTACCGCAGAGGACGAAAGGGAACATTCCTCACAGTAAAGTGCCAGCGGTGTGTACAGTGTCATCCGTGTTGTCACACTGCAAACAGTCTCAAAAGGGAGTATGAGTCCTCTGCAGAACTCAGTGTTGGCCTTCAGGTTTGTATCCATCACATTGCTGAACTTATAAACGCAGAAAACTCTATTTTCAGAGGCTTCACATGGACCCTGAATCATCAGTTGTTCAGAGGTAGAAAAGAATATACAGTATTCTTTTTGTTTCTGAGAAGTTGTCAGGTTGACGTCTATACTCTGCTGGCGAGTGATGTGTCGTGTGCCATGAGAGCTTTCTTCCTCCTAATTCCTTCTACGCCGGTGGAAAGAATAGGCCCGAGGGATGAATAAGGCATGAAGCCAAGCTCTTAGCAGCCATCAGAACAACGCAATATGCCAACCAGGACTGCTTTTAGAGAGGGTTGGTTGGACTCGGCATGTGTGAGAAAAAAAGTAGCTGTCAGGGCGAACAAGCAGAAGCCCCAGGTAACGGAAACCAACGGTGGGAGAAAGAGAAACGGAGAGACGGGGGATCGTTCCTGTTTCTTCTCCACTAGAGTCTGATGGGAAGAGTTACTTAGTGTTTCATTCCCCCGATGGCAGGCGGCTCAAAAGGAAAGGCTCTCTCTGCCACAGTCTGGGGGAGCGACGAGTCGGCAGGTGGAAGATGAAACCGCGTTTTGGGAGAGACCGACCACGAGGCATGGGATGGTTTTCCTGATGATTAATAACTGATAAGTGGGACACCCAGCTGGGAATCGCAAAGCTCGCAGAGCCTCCTCGGCTGTCCCACGCACCTTCGGTGCGAGTGAACGTTTCTCAGAAGCTGCGGTGCCGATTTGGGTGACAAGTTTGAAGCTTAATTAGTGTGAGAAAATCTGGCTCTGGTGCTCGGCACGCAGAACGTCAGACACGGAGCTCGAGGCTCACAGAGATCTAGTGACTGTCCTCGAACGAAAAGTCAGGAGCATTAAAAGTCTGAATTTACTTGAAAAATGGAATGAATCACTTCTTAGTGCAACGCTCTCCCACGGTCCTCTGAACAAGACGTGTTGTCTTTAGTATTTAAAGCGGCAGCGATCGATAGTTTTATAATAACAATGTATCAAATGAAAAACAAACGTAGCCAACAGGGAATGATCACCCGAATCTGCAGCTCTCCTTTACAAGAAGAGCTCTCTCGGGAGTTTGTGCCGTCTGAACCACCACTTTACTGGTTTTAGTCTTTTCGGTCAAAAATCGAAGATTTCTTTAGTTCATGAGTCGTTTTTCTCTGTGCTTTTATCACGCTGGATAACTTATTTACAAGAAACGTATGAGCCTATCTCTGGTCAACACAAGGGTGCTTTTGCGTAATTCTTGCAGATCTGTCAATTAAATCAACTTAGTCGACTACGAATTTCTTTGATTGAGGACAGCCCAAATTTAGCAGCTAAATACCCAGATGTTTCCTTCAGGAGTTGGTGGAGACCAAAACCGGAGCCAAAAGAGAGCGAATATCGGAGTCACGACACTCAGGTCTCCAGATGAATGCTAACTGCTGGGTCTGTCAGTAAGCAACACGTTTGCCAACATGTCGACTGCATCAACTTAAGATGACATGTCGATGTTGTGTTTACAACTTGTTTTCTTGTTTCCCAAAGTTGAACACAAGTAGGAATAGAAAACAACACATTGTGATTTAACCATTGACCATAACCTCTTAGTGTCTAAGAGGTAGACGTCGTCATGGTCATAGTCATCGAGTTCGGCGATTTCGCCGCCGCCATCTTGGATTACGCCTGCTGCCATTTTGGCAACATAGCTAGGTAATATGTTGCTGCCAAACGCTGGTTAAAACACACTCATCTGAGTGTGTGTCTGCGTTTGAGTATCTGTGTCGAGGCAGCTGCATGGGTTTGATCTGATTAGCGCGGTCCGAGTGACATGTGGGTCTAATCCTGAGAGCCCATCGATCAGATCAAATCAAACAAACCTGTCCACAACTACAGAAACGTGTGGACGGACTGACGGGTGTTTGAGGGAGGACGAGAGCCAAGGAGACAATTAGACACACAAATCAGAATAAAAACATGAGGGAAGTGAATTCAAAATGGTGGAGATGAGAGGAGCTGCAGAGGAGAAAGTTGAATTAGCTCCGTCACACACACACACACACACACACACACACACACACACACACACACACACACACACACACACACACACACACACACACACACACACACACTGATGCATGCACACACGTCTTGGAGAGCAGGGCATTTGACTCGTCTGCTGCAGCTCTGAGGACTCCAGTCAAAAGGGTTGAGCGTCTGGAGACCCAGGCGGCCATATGTCCTCTCTCTCTCCTGCCACTGCAGTCCCAACAACCCTGCCCCAGGACACACACGCTCACACACGCCTGTGCGTGCACGCACACACACACACACACACACACACACACACACACACACACACACACACACACACACACACACACACACACACACACACACACACAAAGGCTAATTGGGCACAACAATCTGGATCGTGCAGATATTTCCTGCCTTGTCAAACGACCCTCTTCGCGAACCCTTTTCATGCACACATCCACATTTAGCAGCAATGCAGCGTTAAAATACCAACTGTCAGTCAGCCGTTCTTCTTCTTCTTCCCCTCACCCAAATATCCAGGACTTTGACTGCAGAACGTTTCTAAATGTGGGGCAGTGATGGAAATAGTTTTTTTGTATCTACCTGCAGCCCAGCGCTGTCACTGTCGATCTGAGTAAAAGCCTCACAGCTCTCATGTTGCTTGGAATTTGTATGTGTGTGTGTGTGTGTGTGTGTGTGTGTGTGTGTGTGTGTGTGTGTGTGTGTGTGTGTGTGTGTGTGTGTGTGTTCAGCAGGGCCATTTTTTGCCCTGACATTGTCATACCCATTTCCTTCAACTGGGATCCTGTGCTTTATCCAACTACACGCATGTACAGGAAGTGCACACACACACACACACACACACACACACAAACACAAACAATGCACCTTCTCCTGACTAGGAGTTGAGTCACGAACAAACAGCAAACATCCCATTCCTCTTACTACGTGGCTTTCATGCCCTCTATTAAGAGGAAAAGTCAAGAAGGAGAGGAAATCCATAATAGGATTTCCCCAGCGCAGGATAATTAGGGCTTCTGTTTGGGGGAATACCACCGCAAAACACACACACACACACACACACACACACACACACACACACACACGCACACACACACACACACACACACACACACACACACACACACACACACAGTCACACTTAAAGACCCAGGGAGGAAACACACAACAGATCCACTCACAAGCCCCCAAAAAAAGGCTAAAAAACACATGTGACTTCCACAACACGGCTGTTCTGTTGTGGCGCCCCGGGCTGTTCAAATCACCCCGGCATGCAGGAGAGGAGCGGAAACCTGTCATCCCTCCATCCCTCCCTCCCTACCCCTGATACCTCGTCGCCGAGCTGACGGTCGCCGTGGCACCAGATTCCTATGCGGTGGCCATGTCAGATCAAATGATGGCAAAAAACTGAAAATAAAAAGAAGAAATCTCCTTCCACGTCGGCCGTCTGTCTCCTCTTGTTCCTCCTCCTCTTCCCTCGGCTCTCCCCTCCTGGTCCACACACAGTGGAGCGTGAGAGATGGAGATGGAGACGGCGGCAGCAGCCTCCAAAATCTTCCACACACTCGCCCCCCCCTCTTTTAATTAGCTGGTTCCAGCGACGGCCAGTAAATTGAGTGGCTGAAATCACCTCGTGTGCAGCGTTCGCTCCAATGAGGAGGTGCGGAGCAGAGCGCGAGGACATGTGTGTGTGAGAGGGTAAGAGTGTGTCCCTCTGTGTGTGTGTGTGTGAGAGAGAGAGGGGGAGAGAGAGAGAGAGAGAGAGAGAGAGAGAGAGAGGGAGGGCATCATGCATTATGTGTGTCAGCTCATTTGTATTCAAAGCTTGTTTTCCCTCTCCATCCTTCCCTGTCTTTCTACCTCTGTCCATCTCTCCCCTTATCTCTCTCCATCCATCCCTCCTTCTGTGTGTGTGTGTGTGTGTGTGTGTGTGTGTGTGTGTGTGTGTGTGTGTGTGTGTGTGTGTGTGTGTGTGTGTGTGTGTGTGTGTGTGTGTGTGTGTGTGTGTGGCTGCTTGGCTGCCTGCCTCCAGCTCGAGCACACTCTAGATGTGGGTTAATGATACGCGGCTATTGATCTGACACTCCCGAAGCACACGGGTAAGAGAGAGAAGAGGGCGGCCAGACCGACTGGACGGCAGCGTGTGTGTGTGTGTGTGTGTGTGTGTGTGTGTGTGTGTGTGTGTGTGTGTGTGTGTGTGTGTGTGTGTGTGTTGGGTGATGAGGGTGAATGAAAGTCCGGAGTGACACAGGAAAGAGACTCAGCTGTTAAAACCACACATCTCTCCTTCTGCTCCGAAAAACCTGCCGAGGGCACAGCCCGCTATTTTAAAAACGATGCCAGTTGTGACGCACCACTTCTCTGCCGACCGGACGAGGTCGACGTGCACTGAAGGGGTCAAGGCACAAACCTTTTAGTGCATGCATGCATGGTTCCCAGAGGATGAATCGTAAACAACTTCCGAGTGAAATGTCTCAACAACCACTGGATGGATTTTCCATTCAATGTGGTGCCTGCATGCTCACGTTTGTCTCAGGGGAGGTGACTAACTTTCCCCGATTTTGGTCCAATACTTCGGTTCGTGTGACACCGAACGTTAGCTGGATTCCCGCTAATGTCGCGAGATCACGAGAGAATCGCGAGGTCACGCCGAAAGCCATCTTTGTCAAGCTTCGAGCGACTCAGCGTTTGCGTAGTAAGCCAAGCTATTGCGCGTGGTTTACGACAATGGCGGCTCCCGGAGAGGTTAGCGTAGCCGTAGCCGCTGCAGTTGCATCAGGTCCATCACAGCTGGAGAGTGTGTCCGCATTGAAAGAAGAGCAAAGAACGGCGCCGATGGGTTTTCTCGCTTCTCCCCACACTGGATTTGGCAAGAGATTGATTGGCAGATGGCTTATCCAATCACGTGCCAAGTATTTATTTTAAGTCCCCAATGACGGCTCCTCAGACGCTTCCGGCGGGTCAGGTTATGGTTTATGACCGAATACCCGAACAACCAATGACATTCCCGTCAGCCTCAGCAGTACTTTGTTTACTAATAGCTAACTGACGAATGTTAGCATGCTAACACACTAAACGAAGACGGAGGCATTTTTTTATTCCACTTTGGATTAAACAAACACGATACAATGAAGTTGGTAACTTTTGAGGCGGGATTTTGAAGGAAAAAGTATATATATATATATATATATATATATATATTTCCGCTGACTGCGATGAGGTCGGCGTGGCTCCTGCTAACTCGGGTCATAACCTACAGCTCACACGAAACAACAAAGCAAGAAGTCGTATCTGATCACATTCTGCAAGGCGCTTTAGTCAGAAGCTTATTTGATCCTCCACCCCACGCTGTTTTATCTTCTTTCACAACGCACACATTAACAGCTGGACAGCTGGACTCCTTCGGCTCAGAGACACCCAGAGGTGCTAAATGAATCAAGAGGTGAACCTCAGTCGTTTTTCTTTTGGCTGCCGGTGACTTCTGCCTCGCCCAGTCTTCATTAATATACCATTACCTCAGCGACATTAATAGGCACTAGACAGTTTTTTTCTCTTTTAATGTGCACACAGCTTCTGATCCATATTTTATGAACGATCATACATCAAGAAAGAGGCAAAGAACGCCAGCCAGTAACCGCCAGTGACATATTTGTTGAAACAGCTGATTGAAAAAAGGAAATCCATTTGGCTCAAATCCCCTATTAAGATCACAAATTCTCAATCCTTATCCTTGATGTTTTATTTTCTTTTGGGGGGCTGACCCTAAATAATCTGTCAATGAAATTCAACGTCCTTCTCTGCTGTCCGCTCCCCTCCCCGAATCCCCGCCTCCCTTGCTCCAGCTTCCCCTCCTCCAGTGCTGCGTGCGCCGTCTCGGAGGGATTGTCAAGGCGCTAGATGAGATACGGCCCGAGCATCGTGGAAATGAGAAATCTGCCTGTTATGAGGCCGTTATGGTTTACAGCACATCGGACGCCTGTCCCACGGGTCTCCTCTCCTCCCGGCCATATACCCTTCTCTGTCCATCCCCCTCTCTGGCTGCTCGCAGCACCCTCCAAGTCTACAATGACAACCCCTCCAAACAGATATATACAGTATGTATATTTTTATATATATATATGATAGAGGGACATAATAGGGCAAAAGGACAAGGCTGGATTTGCTGAGCTTCACTAGCTGTGTGCATTTGCAACCCTGCCTTTGCAAACAAAGGCATCCAGTCGGTTGGACCGAACTTAAACGCAGCAAACGCATTTACGCATTTACGCATTCATGCGCGACCGTTAACAGCCGCGCATGACCACAAGCACCCACGGGACCCAATCGGCACAGTCGGACGCCTTCCCTTTCACCTTCACCGCGTACACTGGTGACGTATACTTCATTTCAATAATTCAGACGATCAATCCAGAGCGGGTTAAACAGACGACGGGCGTTCGCGGCGCGATGGGCGTGAGAGCGGAGCGAGAGAGCTGGAGGCGCAAGACCACTCAGGATGAAGTGCGTTAAAGCCGCGTTAACTTAATGCACCGATGAGAGCCCGGCGGTCTCCATCGAACTCCAACCCGCCGTGTTCCAAATGTGTTCGCTTCAGTTGGTTTCACACTGGACGTTACTGTGCATGACTTATTGTATACAGACATGAATGCATTAGTAGCGTTTACTTATAAGCATTCATGCACTGCTGCTAGTCCTATTTCATTACCTTGGGACTAAAGGGCAGGCTCATTATGCTATGCTAAGCTAACCAGCTGCTGGCTTTAGCCTCCTATTAACACGAACACGGTATTAATCTTAACAAAGAACTAAGAAACGCTCCCCTAACAGTGCAGACCGCATGGGGCACAGAAGCACACAACCTTGATGTCCAATTTCAAGCCCATCACTTAAACACACCGTACGCAGATACACACATTAGACCCCCACCCGCCCCAGACACACACACACACACACACACACACACACTATCAGACATGGCCCTGTATCATTACGCCAGGCGCTCCAGCCGTGGTCTACGGGGGCAAGTCATTAATCAGCTCGACAACAAAGGACCACATTCCTGCACTGCGCTTTCTCCTTTGTCTGTGGCTCCCACTGGATCCGCTGCTAATTCTGTCGGTTTAAACGCTCAACGAAGCTCTCGCTTTTGATCAGGAGAAGTCGAAAGAACCGAACACTTATGTACTTTAAAGCGGCGGTACGCAAAGCGTGATCGTCGCTAATGCATCGAGCCCCCGTGAAAGGCCAATAGGGTGAAATATGTCACAAATAGATACCGCCCAGTTGATCACTAACATTCAGACAATTTGACAAGTTCTCTGACAATGTTGTGTTTAAACATGCACATGAGGCATTATCTTATTAAATATACGCACATTTGCATACCTTTCCAGAACAGAAATGTTCAAATTGAATAAAGCCAGGTTCAAAAATCTTGTTTCATTTTCTCGTTGTCAGTTTATGAATTATATATGAACAAACTCTTCAGTGAAACAAAACCTTCAGAATCGGGAATGGAAATGGAAAGTGGAGATTTCAGAGAAATACATTATTTTGAGATATGTATTATATATAAAAGCAAAATATGTGAATACGGCAAAATAAATGAACTAATATACAACCATGGAACTTCCCCAGTTGATGACTGAGATTAAAACAATTAATTCAGTATTACACGTTTTATGAGATTTAAAGTAAAAATTTTGCAAACGAGGCATAATCTAATTATAACTTTCTCAATAGACTAAGTGTCGTAAAATAAACACCTAAATGTGTATTTGGGGTGTTTTTCCACCAGTCTGAAAGAAGACATGTTATAGAGGCACAGCCCAAAATCGCAAAACTGACAACGATCATTAAAAAGAAACAACGTTTTCGTCGCTAGTGTCTCGCCTTAAAAGGAGCATTGTGTAGGATTTAGTGACATCTAGTGGTCAGGTTGCAGATTGCATCCTACTGAACACCCTTTCACTCACCTCTCTTTTTCCAAACGCCTTCGGGTAACGTAAAAAAACAAGAAAGGCTAGATGTAGACGTGAAGGGAAGCTAACAAAGCAACGATTCTAAGTTCGGGGTGATTACACACGGAAGAAAACACAGTCATGAATATTACATTCAATTTCTGCCAACAAATCCCGCACAAATCCTACCCACTGTTCCTTTAAGAAAGTATATCGCAGCTATCAAACGGTATCACCCGTTAGATATCTGACTCTTCAGCTCGAGTGCCTACACACAAAATACCTCGGGTGGCTTCCTCAGGAGTCTCGTTTAGTTCAACCCGACTAGTTCTCTTCAGGGATTTGTTTCATAACGTCGTCTCCTGCCTCAGGTCTGTGTTTGATCACGGAGCTGAGCTGCTCCATGCCACTCATAAGGAATGGCGTGCCGCATGGGCAAATGCCATCGCTGTCAGACCATAATAACATCATGTGGGCAGGGTTCAGCAAATATCATGGGGGTGGGGGGCTACAGCAGGTGTTCCCCTCTTTCGTTGTGATTGGCAAATAAATTCCATCTCATGTGATTTGATTTCCTGCTGCAGTTGGCTATTATCACCCCTCTCTTGGCTTGCTAGAAACCCCTCGGGCCCAGGGGGGGGATGAATGCGTGTTATTGTGAACACACCAGATGGGGTCCCGAAGCGGAGAACATGGAGGTATGGAGCAGCGATCTCTCTGTAATGAGATGTAAATGGAGGCGACTCCGGGCTGGGGACGGTGACAGGGAAGGCTCATTCCAGGAAGGGGGGATAGCGTAAAGTCATTCTAGTGACAGGTAGCAAACCTGCACGAAAATGAATCGCATTTGTCAAATTAGGGCGAGGACACGGCCCCTCCTGGACCGGGACCTATTATTTGAAACCCACCAGCCAACATCAAAACGGTCCTAAACCCCAATATTTAGATGGCAATCTTGCCACTTTTAATGTTTTTAATTTTATACATAAAAGAAGCTATAAATAAAATAAAAAGCTTATGAAATATGATGCATTTTACAAACTGAACTACTTGTAGTCGGGTATGACGTAGTTAAATTAGCTGCATCTCAACCAGCCACAACACGAGAAGCGCTGCTCATATTTTAATGCTTTCTCACTATCTGAAAGGTGCCATCCTGCGTAATTAATATTTAATATAAATTCAGCTGATAACGCTCCAGTAGTTTTATTTAGGGAACTTTTTTTTATGTAGGACTTTGACATGTGGTATTAGTGTTACTAGCTAACATTATATGCACATTTTGCAACTAATAAGGCAATGAGCCTTATATTTTCTAAGTAAGTTCAGACAAAAAAAAATTTAACTACAGGACTTACAGTCATCAGTTGGACAGAAACGTGTTACTAAAGAGAGTGTGTGCGTGTGTGTGTGTGTGTGTGTGTGTGTGTGTGTGTGTTCATTTTATACCATTAGCTCGTTTTTCTCTGCCCATGTGGCCAAAAAAAACAGATTTGCAGGTTTACAAAAAAGAAAAAAAAGTCCTGATAGTCCTGACAGCTAATCTGTTATTATACCTTTTAGATATGTTAAGTGTTTCATATAATTACCACGGGCTGGGTGACATATTTGTGTTTAGCTGTTATTCGTTTATCACGAGTAAACACAGTGTAAAGAGATATGTCTGACATTTACAGGGTGCCGCTGAACGTGTCATGAGGTTGACCAGCCGTGAAAGCTTGTCAGTCATTTTCAGCGACCAATGACAGGGAATCGTGTGAGACAGCGGACCTGTGATTGGTCGAAAGTTAGAGGAGGGGGCGGGGCTTCCTGCTGGTCTGGCGGAGCGGGAGTTCGTCCGTAGTCCAGAGAGCAAAACAGAGGAGTTCAGTTGGCGTGACCGTGTGCTGCTCGCTAACAGCTTGATAGCAACAAGCTAACGCGACGTAGTCTTCTGGCAGAGGGTCACACACACAGTCACACACACAGTCACACACACACACACACACCAGGCTAAAGTCCCTCCCACCTCTCAGTTTGTGAACTTCTGGTCAGTTTGGGCTCCAGAAGTCCCCCTAAAAGCCCCCGAGTGACGCAGTGCAGAGCAACGCCCGAGCAGTCTGTGAACTTTATAATAATTCCTGTTTAATTGCTGGGAACTCCACCGCCTGGAAGGTAAGACACTTCATTCATTATTGTTTATTCCTGCTTGGCAAACAGTTATTTTGTGAGTTTTCTGACGACGTGCTGTTACAAAATACATCTTTACTTGTAAAATCAAGTTAAAAAATGCATGGAGGAAGCTGCTAAAATACTATTACTCCAACACACAACCTGCTTCAGTAATGAATCCAACTTTAAAAACATGTTTGAGGAGGATGGAGATGGGAAGTAACAGCAAAATGAAATCAGGATGAAAAAAAAAAGGAATACACAAGCCCCTGAACATGTATTAATATCCTCATACAGATGCAAGACTGGTGTTGCAACAAAAACACACACAAAAAAAACAGTCTGCAACCTAAATAGCTGTTTTGTAAGCTGTCCAAATCCACAAGAGTAATCAGCGAGTCATTCCTGGGTGACTTCCAATGCATCATCCTCATCATCAACACAACAAAGTCCCCCGGTCCAGGGCAGCAGAGGTCATGTGACCCAACTGCTCAGGAGACGAGTTGCTGTGGCACTCGCTGGCTGTCGCCCGAGGCGAGGGAGCCCGTTTAGACCGGTTGCTTTGATTAAAAGCGGTGGCTGCGGTCCCGGCACGCCACCACCACCCATCAGCATCACTGTCATCGTCCTCATCGTCCTCATCATCCTCATCACTGCTGCCACCCGCGTGGCCCCCCGGTTCTCTCTCACTCTTTAGGAGGGGGGGAGTAGTTAAAGAATCAGGATTAGGACGCGGCGCTATAAGATATGCGTGTCAGGTCCAGTGTAATAGCCCATCTATGACATGGTGACATTGCAGTGGCGCTGTATTTCAGCCAAAGTTACCCGACACCTCGTCATCTCACTCTACTTTTCTTAATGAGACATTAGATAATATTATATAGAGTATAGATCAGTGATTTTCAACTAGTGTGCCGTGAGAGATCGTCAGGTGTGCCGTGGAAAAATTTCCAATTTCACAAAAATATTATTTAGTTGCCGCAAATAATTTTCCATTGTTGAGCGTCTGAGCTGCAATATAGTGGCTGGCCTAGTGATGAAATACTCTTCCATCCCAGTAGGTAGCGCAATACTTACTTACCATATACGCTGTACTTTTTGGGTTGTTGGTGTGCTGCAGGATTTTTTTTATTGGAGAAAATGTGCCGTGGCTCAAAAAAGGTTAAAAATCACAGGTATAGATTATAGACTCTTGAGTACATACTTAGTTACTAAGGGGCTTTCGTTGTGCGTTGATTTTGGCGATCCCTGTTGACGAAAGTGGAATTGTTTCCCAGCACCAGAATGAAGTTGAGACTCTTTCATAAGCAGTTCCTCACAGTAACTGAAGTAATAGTACTAACACAACCATGAAAAACTACTCCGTTACAGCTTCACGTCTTGTTTTAAACCCCTACTTTTGTAAAAGTACAGTTTTTTTTTTACAGGGTCACGGGACAGAGGGTGTCATATCCCGTACAGATTGTTGAGAAGCGTGTGTGCTGATGCGTTTCTGTGTGTCTGAGCTGTGAGCGAGAGAGAGAGACTCACTGAAACCTGCAGCACGGCAAAAGGGTTTTGACAGTGTTACAAGCGTTCCGGATGTGGCGCCCGAGGCTGCTGAGACTCGCTAAAAAGACACCCACATGCAGAAGCGGAGCGCCTCATTAGGTAGGACACGCAGCGGTGGTGGGGAGGATGAAGAGAGGGTGGGAGAAGGAGAGAGATGAAGGGGAATGCTTCTACACGCTCCATCTGGACAGAATCTTTTTTTTTTTTAAAAGAAGAAGGAAAACGCTCCCGTCGTGTCAGGACTTCGCGTGCCGTTCAAAGGGTTGGCGACACGGAGGAGGGGAGGTGGGGGGGTTGTGTGGGTCAGCGGGAAATCTAACGAAATGAAAATGAAGCATCAGACTTTGAACTGCCCACAGCTCTTCGGTGCATCTGGACTTTTAGTCGTAGACGGCCCTGCACACTCGAGCGCACAATGCGGTCGCGAGGGCCAAGATGTCGAGTACAGTGAGCGACCGGGCGAGAGGCTAGGTGAGCTATTGTTAGCGTCTGTTATCCTTTATGGCTTTTCTTCACCTGACAGAATTACACATCCTTTCTTCTCCGTAAGTCGTAGATCCCACTTTGTGTAATTGATGTTTGACTGTGTCATCTGACAGTTATTGCAAGCACTCAGATTTGCCATAAATGTGCTAAAGATGAGTGATGAATTAAAACCCCAGCATAAAGTGACTTAGTCAAGCTAATAATATACTGGCTTTTTATGGGGGATTAGTAAGTATATCCACTTTGGGGCGGATCAGGGCTGAATCATCCCTTACCAAGGCGGGAATGTCTTCCTTTGAGGAAAAGTGGCATCGTGCATCCGTGGTAGAGCTCTACGTCTAAATATTTCAGCAAGTATGTATGAATGCATGTCGTTGACGTTCGTCTGATCTACTTCACACCCGGCCGGCGTATCGCTATCATGCCGATAGCGATACAGCGGCCGGGCAAGTACAACACTTATGAATGAACGCCGTACGTACAGCTACCGGACGCGCCTGTACAACGTTTCCATTCACTAGTTGTTGAGATATTTCAGTCAGGACCAATGTGGCGGACCAACAGACATCGATGGAGAATGTGTTACTGGTTTGAATATTATTATCCTGTTTGTCACAGACGGTCAGGGCCGCGGCATTAAATTGAGTTTGACGCATTTGTGGAAATGTCTCCTTGTTTCCTTTGTTGGCGTGTTCAGTTTTCTGTGTAGTTAATTTACTATGAATACGTGTTGCACAAGCAGCTTTAAATGTGGTTTCAAGTGAGTTTCTGCCTCACAGACACACACTGATTGTGTGTCTGTCCCAGCTAAACCTCCCAGGCTGTGGATGTCCATCATGTGGCTTAAAATGGTCTAACGTGCTGACAAAGAGGCCCGAGTGTTGCAGGGGCCTGCAGCACACAGCGAGCTGTCAGTTTCAGATCCGTGAATCAGCTTTGCAACATGATGGATGGCGCCGCCCGGGACACAAAAAACCCTGATTTTTGTTGTTTGCTTTATCTGCCGATATAAAAGCCGTCTCAGGCCCTCTATCGCTCTCTTCCCGCCAGCTGCTCACAATCATACGCAGAGGTGTCAAGTAACGAAGTACAAACACTTTGGGTATCTATGCTTTACTGGAGTATTTATTTTTCAGACGACTTTTTACTTCTACTCCTTACATTTTCACGCAAGTATCGCAGCCTCACGACGGGCGGTGTTGCCGACTTGGAGACTGAAGTGAAAGTGTATTGTCCTCAGCGAGCAGCGGGTGCTGCCGCGAGACCCCCGCCTAATTTTTTTAACTTATTTTCATAGCCTTATTGTAACATGTATTCTTACCAGTAGCAGCTCAAAACCATATAATTTACAGTTTTTTAATAAAGTAATAACATTAATATTGAGTTAATTGAATTAAGTTCAGACTATTGGTTCGGCCCTCCACAACGGTCCAAATGTCTCATGCGGCCCCTTGGGAAAATGAATTGCCCACCACTGCCCTATTGGTTTTCTACGCGATGCACCTGCAGATGACACACATCAACCGTTAGAAATCACGTCACTCTCCAGCGAGGACAGCAGATAGGCAACTAGTTATCATGTCTTCCGCTCCATGAAACGCATTTTAATGCTCAGTAGTACACATATGGTACTTTAATGTATTTGCATTGTAATAAAATGTGATCATTTTCAATGGGCATATATGCAGCTGAAATGGGTAGCCTAGTGCATCCCACATTTTTCAACATAACATTATAGTCATTATGGCCTTTAGAAAAATGATTGTTTTGGAGGGAGGTGGGGTAGTGCACTATAGGCCCCTGAGACGCGGCTTAAGAGTGTGTCCTTAATGGAGAAAAAAAATTCCCCTTACATTACTTTTACTATTATACTTTTAAGTAGTTTTGAAACCAGTACTTTTACACTTTTACTTAAGTAAAAAGCTTGAGTTGATACTTTTTAAACCCTAGTATCTATACTTCTACTTGGGTAATGAATGTGAATACTTTTGACACCTCTGATCATACGTCTGCCTCCGTCTTTGTCTTTCTACTTACTTTGCATAATGTATGAGGCTCTCTGTCCCACAGACCCGTTACTCTCTGGTCAGGTGACCCGGTTATGAGGAGGAAGCATGCGGTGCAGATACGGTCAGCGTGGGGCTCGTAAATCAACATTTATTGGAAACGCTGTGCAATCATTCCGATGTTGAATGTGCAATCAGAGCCCACTCTAGCTCAGCGACGACACATAAAAATGATGAAGCACCGCACTGTGGCCAGTATTGTTCTGCTAGTGACGTGGATCTGGAAATTAAGGTCCTAGTATTGACCCCTGATGCATCTGCTAAGGAATGGGACTACTTTTAGACAGCTGAAACAATCCATAGATAAATAATCGCCAATCATTTTGATAATTGATTTATCGTTAAAGTATTTCCCACATGCGTAAATGGCAGCTGGGATGTTTTCAGCCTCTCCAATATGGAGATGTTCTGCTTCAAATCCTATTAAACTGTCTGTCGTTGGGATCTGGACTGACGAAACAAGACATTTAAAGACACCGTCTTGGACCCTGAGAAACTGGTGTCAACACATTGGGACTATTTTCTGATATGCAGCCCTAAACATTTGTTTAAAGAACGTATTTACGTATTATTTAACCTCAGACTGAAAGAGAAAATACTCATCGTAATACACGGTCCGTCTGATATATAATGAGCATTGAGATCATTTCCATTTGCAGACTGTGATTGGATTATGATAGTTTGCTCTTCCTTCTTACATGTAATTAACCTTATTAAACCTTCAACTGGATTACCCCTCT
The DNA here is from genome assembly GCA_038501785.1 of Myoxocephalus aenaeus. Classification (NCBI taxonomy): domain Eukaryota; kingdom Metazoa; phylum Chordata; class Actinopteri; order Perciformes; family Cottidae; genus Myoxocephalus; species Myoxocephalus aenaeus. The sequence goes on along the minus strand of JBAMJR010000315.1, from coordinate 51,846 downwards.
GCAGCACCTAGTGTCTCTTTAGATCCGTATTTATACCAAGTCTGGGTCCAAAACATTAGTCAGGCCAGTTGCCAGCTATTTGTATGTTTTAATGAGCTCGGGGGCCGGGGAGGGAGATGATTCTCTCGAATGGATCCCAGGTTCAGGCTGTTTGACTTGATCTTTGTACAGGAAGCAGAGCAGATTAAGTGGAAGTAGAAATATGAAGTGATATTAGGAACACAGCCACAGAGGGCTATTTAAAGGAAGTGCATCAGCAGAGGCCAGAAATATCTCTGCTATTGCCCAAAATAGTTTTCCCTCGTTCCAATTTTATTGCCAGCTGACGCTAGATATATAAAGGATCGTGTTTCTAACGATCCAAAAGAGGTAGAAAACACAGATTTTGAGTGCATGTCGTATTTCGAGAGTAGTCTTTACCGACCTGGTATCTGTAGCAGGCATACAAATACTTTCCATCTTAAAGGAAAATGTGAATGGGGACTTGAATTGTAGAGTCACATTATTCTACGACAGGTTGGATGTCGGGTCAACCGTGTTCCTGAAGGAGCTGCAGGAATCGTTCCCATAGGGTTCGGCTGCCTTGTTTCCCACGATGCCATGCGGAGATAAATATAATGTATATGTGGTATGATCCACGGTAAATCAATATACCGACATAGACAGACGGCCCACGTTTTATTGAATGAAAACCTACAGAAACTCACTCGAGATAAAGAACACTTTAGCTTTTTTGTGGACCATAAAGTTATTGGTTTTGTAATGCAGCCGTGGTCGTGTACATTTCGGAAGATCTAAAATCGTCAAAAAATAATTGCATTCATCACCTGTGTTGTTGGAGACTCTATTTGCATTTTTCACAACATCAAATCCCATTTTTGACACGTTTTTCCGCTGCCGTCAGCACCAACACCCTTCAGTGTGTTCGCACTCTTTCACTGCCGCTCTATGATTTTGATGGCGACTGGCAGCGTCCACCTCTATACAGGTTTATAGAATTGCGTTTGAAACGGTGCAAATTACACAGCTGGAGTCAGCTGGAGCTTGACGTTTGATCGAGGAAGAGTAATTATGATTTTTTTTTTTTTTTTAAAGCGACAAGATAAATCCTCTCCCCAGTGATCTGTACATGAGTGATTTCGAACTGAACTCAGGGACCTTTTCTGTTAACCACAGGTGTTGCCATATCAACCAGGAGGGACGTCTTAAAGCAGCCATAATCTATATTTTATAATAACAATGTGAAACTATATGACGTAGCGATGAACCGACATAGAATGATCATCTGAATCTGCTGGCGACGTGGAGAACATCAAATATCATATCATATATATATATATATATATTGTTAATAATATATTGTTGATACCTTGGTATTTATGTTGCAGGTTGACTGTTGGGGTTTTCACCAAATCTTAACACGATGAGATTGTTTGATAAAAAGTTATCAGTAATGTGGATATAATGACTTAAGCAGGTAATGGCAAATAATAGAACAGGAAAATGACATCACTTTACTGTAACGCAGCCTTTAAAGTGAAGAAAAGGGAACACGCACCGTGTTACAATGTCCAAACTAAGAATATATCTTGTCCCAATATGATATTGATGTATTTGCCAGTCCTATTGTTTAGCGCTCCAACCTTTATTCACTTTAAACTTTCACAAAATCTGTTTCTCAGTGTTTCTATGAATGAATCAGTGCGGTCGGCGGTCCAAAGTTCACTCGGTGATTCGCTGGCGTTCGCCAGCAGCATTCCCCGAAGGCGTTCTTGTGATCACACAAACGTCTCCTGACTTCCTGCAACAATCATACTTTTTGCTCCGGGGCGAAACCAACATTCACATCCATATATTTTCCACACGTTATGCGACGTGATCGCGGAGTGAAGCGTGGAGCGCTTCCAGGCTGAGCAACTCGACGGGTGAGTAACCGCACATCAAATAAGTGGACTAAACATTTACTTTCATAGATTATCGGTGTGAAATCGCTTGGAAACTGATAAACGTGTAGCATATGCAAATTAATCTCCCATCACACGCGTGTTTCATGCTCCTTTTGATCCCCTTAAAACTGCCATTAGCGCCATATACAGTATATTGACCTTCGGTGAAAGGTAATCCCTTTTTTCCTGCAGTGTGAACCCATTATATCTGTGCTCGTGGAACATCTGATCCCTGCCTCCCGTCGCTCGGGGACACGTGAAGGGCAGAGGAGAGGAAGGGCCGCTCAGACGTGGACATGAAGGAAATGGGAAACAGAGGAGCGTTGTTGAGCTTAAATGGGGCCTCCTGTTTATCTCTCTGCCGGGAGCGACGCTGCTGCATGTGGATTTAGTTCACAGGCCGCCTGAAGCACAACACAGACAGATGCATTCCTTCACAGATCAGATTGTGTGTGTGTGTGTGTGTGTGTGTGTGTGTGTGTGTGTGTGTGTGTGTGTGTGTGTGTGTGTGTGTGTGTGTGCCCCCCAGCACTCCATGTCCCATGTTGAATAAACAAGAATGAAGCAGCGCTGCCAGATAGAGTAAGACGGAGCTCAATCTGCGGCGCGGGGAGAACAACAACGCTGCATTAATGCCTCCTCGTGAGCGTTGTCATTAATGGAGCTCTGCATGTCCGCGTCCCCCTGGCCGCCTCGTGGGTGGATCAGTGTGTCCACGTTCGGCGAAATCGTACGGTCCCCTTCGCGCGTATCGGCTGCAGCGGCTCTTTAGATTTCCTTCAACGGGACGGGAATGTCCTGCGGAGAGCCAACGGGGGCTTTAGAGCTTTCTTTATCCGTCGCTTTATTCGCCAGGAAGATGATTAAAGGCCCGACGACTCCGAGAGCTCGAGTTCTGTGCGAGCAAAGACACCTTGACATACGGAAACAAAGCCGTGGACGATTGGTTTGTGTGCCGTTGACTCTTCCGACGAGCCTCATGTGCTTCTTCGCTGCATGGGGTGGATTTAGGGATTTTGGGGCGACCCTGCTCCAAACCAGAGACGAGGCCTCCCTTGCGCCTGATACTAACCCTCTCTCTGATTGAACATATTATTGGCGTTAAGAATGCCACAGATCTGAAATGGATAGACCAGACTCCTCCATCTGCAGTACTCTGACTACTGTTGTCTTTAATGTCTTTTTTATATTTATATTTATCTTGTTTATTGTATATTGTGTGTCCAAGTAAACACACTTCCATGAAATCCGGCGAGGCAATGTCGGGATGGAAATGATTTTTGTCGCAGCGCCGCTGTCATCGCTAGCTTCAGATCGACGGCGTTGTTGTTTACACCCCGAGCGCCCGCGTTGTGGAAGTAGCTAACGGCCTGCGCGTACTTGACATGAGGTATGGTCGTGGCGCGTTGCAACATCGAGGCAGCAGACTGCGATTTCACCATCGACCAACAAAAACACTGGTCTTAAGTCAGCGGCAGTATTTTCCCGCATGATATTACAGATGGTAAGAAAGCGTCTACATGTCTGGGTTCACAACGGAGACTTTAGTGTGCAATGTTTTTATTCATGTTAAAGAAAACAATAGATTCTCCGTCACACGCTCACAGACTGAGTGCTGCTTTCACGCTCTTGTGGACGCTGCACACACGCCTCCCTCGCTCTGCATCAGGGTCTCCTCTCCTCTCCTCTCCGCCTGCGGGTGCAGATGAAGGCCACTTTATCTGCAACTCTGCAGATAAAGCTTATGCGCCGTTTAACCAGAGTTGGCTCCGCCTTAAATGCAGTTGCATCATGCGCCGTACACAATGCACTGTGTGTGGTTTAAATAGGCCCTCAGTCTGGTAACTAGCTAGCAGTTACTTTGAGAAACAACAGTTTAGTGGAATAGTCCATTCATTTGTATATGAGTGTTTGGTAAGGGTGTTAAACTTTGCTGGCACAATATATTACGTTTTTCTGTAAGAAAAAGGAACATACTTTTTTGTGTTTTATATCAAAATGTGTCAGTATACTGTATCTATAGCCATAGGGCCCCTTTGTTGAGGGGCAGATGCCTACTTTGCCTAATGGTAACGTTTGCTTTTGTTCTTTGTATCTTAGCATGCGACTCCTAAAAAGGAAGGTCAGAGTTCAGTGGAGAGTCAGCAAAGTGTTGAACCAGCTTGACCCGAGGTCTCCACTTAGCGTTTCTCACACGTTGTGCTCAAACGTGCAGCAGATGCCCGATTATATTTCCTTTTTAATCCGCTTTTGTTGTAGTAGTATATGTTTACACAGTCAGCTTTGCTTTGAACCTGTAACTTGATTGAGAAGACTGAAGCCTGGGAACCAGTGTGAGACACAAACACTCGCTCAAAGCCTCAGCCGGACAGACTGCAGCTTTTTGATGTGTAGAATTATTAAGCTTTTGTGTCATCGGGGAAAAAACTGTTCCAAACATGGACCGGTTCAAAATGAATAAAACCCGGAGTATTGATGAGGTGCCTTTTTTTTATTTTTTTATTGCAGCGTCGCTGCACAAGGGGAGGAGCTGTGCGTTCTATTTGTTGTGCGAATTTTTTGTATTGCTGCTCAAGAAATACCAGTTGTTTACGTACAAGAATAATAATAATAATCTTTTTCTTCATAATTTTTGTTTTTCCACAAAATAATAAAAAAGAAACGATAAGAGTACTAATATCGATAGATTCCTAATGATACCCATCCATACATCATCCATAAGGCAATTCCTATTATTGATATATTATTAGTAAACATTGATTACACTTGTTTTGGCTTTTTTGGATGACAGTGTGGTTTCAATCTAGTTAGGAGGAATGTCTGAGCTCCGTCAGCATTCATTTTCTGAAACAATGTGTATTGATTGTCAACTTTGAGAATGAATTGAAAGCAAATTGCCAGGCTGTTGTGTGATCGATAAAGTGACAGCCGAGCCTGGCGTGCCGAGTTCTCCCAGTCGAGCGTTCGGTTCAGCCGAATCCAACAAGAGGACGGATCAGAGGGGCGAAGCGATTAGGAGGCTTGTAAATACTCAGCCGGCATTTGAGATTCTCCCGGTCCTGCAGAGGTCAGCTTCTTCTGACCGAAGCAAAGCCGGGGGTTATTTTAGGAGACTAAGAGCCATAAAAAAGTCTCGCTGCACATTTTTCAGAATGTAAAAAAAAAAAGGCTTGTGACAGTTAATATGATCTGGTAATTTTCTTTCTCCGAGTGCTGAGTAATTCCTCTCGTAAAGTACTCCGATTTGATTAGCTTTGTGAGATAATTGCATAGTGTCGACTTCATCCGCTCTACGCGCACAAGCGCGCTCATTATCTTTTATATTGGTTCACTTATTGGACCGAGCTGGATTTTCCACGGCTGCCGTGTCGCAGCAGCGGCTCGGCAGCCGTGAAATGCGACTGTGGCACCATTTGAATAATGGCCTGCCGGAGGTGATGCGGGGAGAGGAGCGCATGTGGTGATCCCAGCGTCGGTTATGACACCGCCGCTTTAACACACTGCCATGCAGCGTTAAGTGTGCAGGCTCTTACACACACACACACACACACACACACACACACACACACACACACACACACACACACACACACACACACACACACACACACACAAACGTGCTGATGTATGTACTGTAGCAGTCGACGCTGAAACAGCAACTATTGACAATTAGCAGCGACTGTAGCCAAGTCAACCGTTTGTGAATAAGAGCTGGCCTCTCGCTGTCCTGAGGTGACAAAATGTATATAATATAATCTGATTAACATGGTATATCTCGTTGGTTTAATTGTAAAAGGAAGCTAATAAATGGTTTTCCGTTTAAAGCACTCGCATGATTTGTAGCTCTCATATTAACTCAAGTGACAAAAAATAACCCTGGAAATGAAAATGACGTCTCCAGTGTCGATTATAAATACACGGTGCGCAAAAATTAGGTTTATAATTCAAAATGAATCAAGTTTTTACAACTTTCAAAATGTCTTATTCAAAGATCTGTTGTACTCTTTCGCGTCACTTCAGGACAACAAAGATGGCGTCGTTAAAAAACCAAGACGGTTACGTTGAAAAAGTAACCAAGATGGTAATGACCAAAAACCAAGATGTTTATAACCAAAAAACAACCAAGATGGGAAAAAACAGATGTTTACAACAACAACAAAAAAGGATTTGCAAAGGCCCAAAACCCAGAAAACAACGACTAAAAACCAAGACGACAGTCCCCAAACAAATAGGTGACGTCACAGTGACTGTCTATATAGTGACTGTCAATAGTTTATGAGTGAGGAAATACTGTGTGCATTGTTTTTCCATCCATCCTTATTCGGCCCGTTCAAAGTACTGATCACCAGCTTCAACAATCCCACAGCTGCTCTCCCTCTGCTGACCGCTTTCAGACACGTTCTAAATAACACATCATATTTCTTTCTCGCCAAACAGAGAGAGCAACAGAGCATCGAAGCATGGACACTGAGGGACGCTTTGAGTAAAAAAACAAAAAACAAGAGAGAGATGAGAAATGTGCTCAGCGCATCGTGTGCAACAGTGAGCAGCATCGCATTTCACCGATGAGTTCTTTGCGGAGACGGGACGGGGCTAAACTCTGAAGGCTGCTTCACCCTGCTGGGAAGCCCGGCCTTCTTTCTAATTAACAAAACGCTGGACGGAGCCGCTCAGACAAACCGAGGCCACCGAGCGCACGGCGGCCGGCCTCGTCCGCCGGCGGCGCTGATGCTGATTTGAGCCAACGATGAAGTAAGTCACACTGACACCGAGCCCGCACACACGGGCCTTTCTGAAGGAAGGAGACGCACACGACGCGAGATGACAAGGTCTACGCAAATAAACCCGCCTGAAGGTGGAGGAGGACCTCCGAGGATGAGAGGGTGAGAGTGATCGCATGAAACGGGACGAGCACCGGTACCTGCCTGAGAAGGAGGTACACGCTCGGATTAACTGATGCCGACGCACAAACACGCCGGATGATGATGATGATGATGACGATGATGGAGGAGGAGAAGATTTCTCTGTATTACTGTGGTATGAAACCAGACCCGCTGCCTGTGTGGCTGCCACTTGTGTTATTGTCTTCTTTTAGTGACGTGACTCTTTGCTGTGTCAAGATATACCGGAGTAAAGTCTACCTGAGCAGAGACTCTCGTATTCAGCACCTTTGATGCTTTCTAGCCCTTCATGCTTGCTGCACACTGGAGGGTTTTCAAATCTGACCTGATTTTAAAAACAACGCGAGAGAGGTCAGTCATAACGTCAGATTGAACCTTTTTAAAAACATATATGTTTCTCATTAGAACATACACACCAGATACCACGCGGCGCAGGATCTGATCCGCTTATATCTTTTTCAGAATGGCGATTCCAGGGAAACTCAAAGGTGGAAATCGCGGTGTGGCAGAAAACTTGAGCTAATGCTAATGCTGCATATTCTCGTGGCAATCGCACTGTGCTCAGAATGTATTGTGCTTGGTGAGGGATGAAAGAGTGGGGCTGTTGCTGATGACACAATGTTTTTGGCACAGTCAACATTAGCGTGGCTATTAGCACATTAGCATATTAGCACGGCATGTCTGGCCCAGACAAACTAACGTGTTGTCGCGTGGTAACAGAACAAAAGTCAGTTGTTGCTCCTCAACGCGTTGACACCAGAACACACGATTTAACTGACGTTTCTTCGAGATCTCGCTACTTTGAAGATTGTTATTCTCTCCATACTATCTGGTTCCTTTTCCTTCCCGCTTCTCGAGAGGAAGAGCAGATACTTCTGTTATAATTGTACTTTTAAAACCAGCAGCAGACAGCGCCTCGGCTCGAACACTTCACACCCACTCCCGTCGCTCCTCGCCAGACCTGAACCGCGAGTTGTGCGTTAAAAGGAAGTGACAGCCGTAAAAGGCCATTTTGAGCCCCCCTGGGAGAAGATAAGGTTGGAGGAGATGCGATGCCGCCCCTCCTGTAAGTAATACGGGCTTTGAAATCTGTGGCTCTCCTGGCAGCGACTGCTTCTTTCCTACCTATCTGCTTGTTGCAGTACTCCCACTGTTATGTTCCTCTGCTCCGCGTGTGCACTTTCCACTGCATCAGAAGCCTCGGTAAACATTTCACTTGCTACGGGCCATTTCTCTTTATATAGAAAGGTCTGTGTGAAAAAGATCAAAAGCAGTCGAGGTAGAGACAGCCGCCTTGGAAGGTGAAGGATTTCTGCTTTTTAAACGGGGAGGGGAGCTCTTTTTGAAGTCCATGGTTTAATCCACTGCGTTCACGAAGGAGACGCAGACATTCTCTACTTTGCTAATTTACAAAATGTGAATCATTTCAGCTCCATTGAAGCAGAAAAGCATTGTTCTTCACTAATGTGTGAAGGCAATAGCTTGTATGACATTTCCCAGGCACCACTTTAGACTGATTTAAAATGTCTTATCAACTCTCACTGGCAAATTAATTTCCACCACAATTTGTATTTGTAATTTCTACAAGGAACAAAATTGCGAATTTCTTCTTTTATTGTGACAGACCCATAGAGCAGACCGCTAGCAGCTAGCGAACTTAAAAAGGCACCCGCCTGTCAATTATGCGTTACTTTAAGCCTCAATATAATTGAAATGGGGTGAATGTACACAGATTCAGCCCGTACAGTTATCATGAAGCTAAAGAGACAATAAACACGTTTTTGAATGCACCAGCTGAGCATTTGACCATGGAGGCTTGCATCCGGCAGGTTTGGTTCTGGCTCGTTAATCTTCAACATGGCGGCCGGGTCACGAACGCTCTAATGCAGCTAAACGGTGCACTACGGTGGCCTCCTGGGGTCATAAAACCTCCACGGGATTCAATCCACATCTGTTTGCCCTTTCTTGGTTTTCACCCCGCGGGACCGCTTCTTCTCAGCGCCGTTAGTCGCTGCCTCTTCCCGGCGCTCCGGCTATCGGGTTCGTCTGACCGCGTCCGGAGGGGAAACGATACATATTGGTCTCAAAAGATTAACGTCCATCACATGAGCCCGTCTCCGCGGGGCGACCATGAGAATAGAGTGTGTGTGAAATGCTGGCAACTGAAACTGTCGCCCCGTGTCTGATCTCACTCACCTCCAGGCCCCACACACACACACACACACACACACACACACACACACACACACACACACACACACACACACACACACACACAGTGTCCCATACATATGCTCTCTCACTGCATGGATGAGCGTGCTGAGGGCCGCTGTCACGAGGAGATAGCAGTCCCATCCCCCAGGGGGTTTATCTGTGACTTTGTGCTTCCCGATGAGCTTCTCTTCCTCGTATTCAACTCCCAGCGGCGTTCCTCCTTCATGAACTGTCGCAGCTCCTCATTATTTCTCCTTTACATGTCGCGGAAAACACGGCACGCCACCCGAGACCCGTGGGACTCCGCGGGTGGCGGCGCGTGTCACGGATCTAATTTGTCTTGATCTTAACGTTTCCTTTTTATTTTTTTATTTTATTTTAGATCTGCTAGATCTCTGTGTATCAGATCGTTCGGCTCTGCGTGACAAAGATCTGTCAGTGGGACCAACCTGCCGTATTGTCACGGCTCCCCTTTGACCTTTTTTTATATCACACCCCATGTGCAATTGTCCAACGCGTAATTCCAAAACGGTGAGCATTTTAATCTGCGGCTGCCGCGGCAGCCTGCGCTCTCCTGGGGAAGACTTTCCTCCAGATCTTTGGAGGCCGGCTGCAGGGATTTGTGGGATTTTCATTTTATTGTCGCTGCTCCGAGACAACAAAATGCAGCTTAGCAACTAACTGGGAAAACGCCAACGGCAGCAAAGTGCGTAGAGATGTGCATAAATATCAATGAATGATACTAAACGGTGAACACAGACAAAAGAAAAAGTGCCAATGCGGAGATTAACGGTGTGAATGAAGTCAGCTGTGATGCCGTGTGTACAATACGAACAATGAAGAGTCGTAAATACTACAGGGAATGCAGAATATGGACAAAAGACCGGAACTCCGACTTCCAGAGTGGGTGCCGTTGCATCATGGGATGCCTTGAGGACAGCCAAAATAAATAAATCTCACCGTGCCATTTGGCGTACAGCTGTTCTTGGCTCGAGGAACTTTGGCTTCACGATCGATTAATCCAGCAAAATGCTTCGTGGATTTATCGTTGTGCGTAGATACTTATTCCCACAGAGGTCGCAGTGGGATCTAATCCACATCTCCCCGCCCTCGTGCCCAAAGTTACCGCCAGGCGCTCTGCCAGAAGGCGACGTGAAGTTCACGCTGTCGAGCGGTGCGGCTCGTTGCCTCGTCTCCTTTATCTCTGGGGAACTAACAAACAGTCATTAACGGTGAATTATTATTATACATCTCAGAGGGTTTTCAAGCCCCGCTGACTTCAAAGAGATATCGCTTTCATTGAGGGGCTTTGATGTAATGTGCATGCAGCGAGTCTGAAGTCTGTCGCAGGATTATGAACCAAGGAACATTACTTTTATATTAAGCTTCTGTGCGTATCCTAATGTCTCTGCAGAAAATGTAATTGAAAAGATAACGACTTGGTTTAAAACATGTATTTGTTGAGCATCTAATAGGATTTTAAATTTTGTATTCCTTCCTTTTAGTTTTCTCTTTTTCATATCCTCTTATTACCTTAACTTTTGTTTCCCCAGTACCAGGGTCACAGGTATGAAGACATGATTACAACAGGTGGCGCTAGAATCCACTTTTACCTTCTGGGCCGCATGAAGGGAGTTCAGAGGGCAAGTTAAATGTGTGAGGAATGCGAGCTATATCCATCCTCAGCTGCCGCCCTCACACTCCGCCCGTCTGAACTCGCCCGGTTCTCGGCAAAGGGTTTAGATATTCAATCTGGTGTGAAGTGATCAATATCTATTGTGGTGCCGCGGAGTCTCTTTATCGCTCCTCCTCCTCCTATGTTTCACCGAGTGCTCCTCCATCAGTCAATAACTCTCTGAGTTTGCCTCCTCGTTGTCGCGGAACGCCGACCAGCCGTGAGAAACCGGACGCTGGCGAAGCTCGTCAGCTTTCCCTTGTTTCGTGAATCATCTGGTGGGAATCGGCACTTCTTCATAATGTGAACGCTCTTGAAGGGTCAAGCTGATGGTGTTCTTTATTTTTCACATTGTCGAAAAACTAGAAGGAGAGCACAGGCCAAAGGTCCCGTCTATCAATGTTACCGAAAGCGAAAAGGTATTTGTGTATCTGCCCTGTGATCCGGATCCAAATTGAGGGTTTCTTCCTTTGCCCACCACGTTTCATGAAGACCAGGCCTGTAGGTTTTTTTCTGTAAAAAAACATAACCTCCTTATGTAAGGGCACTCAGAGAGCACCGACCTCCGCCAGTGCAGTTTCCATAAGTGAGTTCTTCCTTGGTCCTCGCTGCACCCTTCGGCCAAGACGAGTCATCTCTATCCAGACGTGAGTGTCTGAACCACATGTCTGGGCGATCCATCCAACAGTTCTCTAAAACCATCCGTTTCAACCTCATGGTGGTCATCAAAGTCTCTCGATATCATCCTCAGGGGGGGGATTATTATTATTATTATTATTATTCAATCATAATCCAGCCAATAGCTGTTGAGATATTTCAGTCTGGACCAAAGTGGTGGACCAACAACCGACCGCCGCTGCGTCCCTCGAGACGCCCAGAGAGGCTAAAAATATCACATAACCCCGGCCCCATGCCACGAAATGTCTGAAATGCCTTTTGAATTGGATTTCTATTTTTCTCTCTTAAACATGCAGCTGCTTGTGGAGAATAGTGTGACACATATATTTATATATTTATATATATATAAATATAAACAGGTTTCCCTGTTTGGTGTGTTTGGATTTGTGTCTGTTTACCAACCTAACACTTCTATTTCCTTTCCTTTCAGGCCCCGGCATGGACGAGGCGGAGAAGTACCAACAAAGGCTGCAAGCCATAGCGGTGAGAATGTCATTCTTTGACTTTGTCTGTCACTTTTGCTCTTTTTACCGTCCTTAAAACCGACTTGGACCTTCACCTCGCTTCCCGAAGTCCCCGGGTAACGTTCTGGCCAGCGGTCGCTGATCTGCGAAGAGAAAGGCTGCCGGGCCTGACGCCTCTCGCCGCCGTAGAATCCGTCCAGAAACGCGAGCGACCCGCTTGGCGGAGTGGGCGTCGCCGTGTTTACAGCTCAGGCGGATACGGAGCCGGCATGCGCGCAATGTGCTGCGTCGCTGAACTATTCCTCCCGGCACCCCCGCGCTCCGCCAGCTGCATCTCCCCGCTTTAATCTGTCGGCCTCTTCTCCTAAAAATATCTCCCCCTCTCTCCCCGTCCCTCTGCTTTCGTACAGAAGAAGTCCTTGTCTTCAGGGACCAGGACTGCAAAGGGGTGTTACTAAAGAATTATATTAGAAAAGCGGGTGTAACCACCACCATAAGTTCAGTGTGCTTCAAGTTCTGTCTGTTGTTGGGAGAAGAAACGGCAGCTGCTGACGTTCTCGTTAAACTGCTTCTTTTTTTGGAACAATTCAAGTTTTCTTTGCTGTTGAGAGATAACTGACAGGAGCAATACAAGCGAGGGGTAAGTAGCGGTAACGTTCCTAGAAAGTTGAGTAAATTGTCTTTTTGTCTATGTGTGTGTGTGTGTGTGCGCGTTTCGATTAGAGAAACGACTTCCAAGCAATGTAAATCCAAAGGCAGCGTCGACATGGGAAGTTGGGTTTGAGTATCGCTACACAGAAACTGTAAAACAGGGAATTACTCCGTCCTGCTTCATCAGCTCTTCTCTCACTGTGGTGTCACCGTCTCAATCCTCTGATCCGCTTCTCGTCGGCCTTCTCTTTGACGACACGCCTCAACAAATTGAGAACAATTCCCTCCGAGATTATTTTGTATTTCTTCACATTTCACTTCTTCTGTCACCAGGAGAGGCGTCAGAAGCAGGAAGAGGAGGAGAGGCTGGCGAGGGAGACGGAGGAGGAGCGGCTGAAGACGGCCCAGGAAAAGGTGATTTACCGTTCGTAACACTTCGATGAAACAAATGATTCCCCACTTGGTCCTCCGAACGATTAAAAAAACATTTTGAGAATACGCTTACTTGCTCTCTTAAATAAAGTTTGGTAAGCAGATCGTTATCAATCCTCGCATCCGATTCTCGGCCAATAAAAATGGCAAAATATTGAAATAATAATGCACTCTGTTCTTGTAGATGCTGTGAAAACAGACAGCTGGGATCTAGGCATTTTGTTTTTCATTGTTTTCCCTGCTGCTGGCCGACGCCTAGCTCTAATGTTCTGGGTGGGGTCATTATGACTTCATCATGACTTCATTATTACTTCATTATGACTCTGATGTAGTCGCATTCGCAAGTTGTTTTCAGTCACGTGAGCACGTTGCGTTAGATGTGCTGTCTATCTAGTTCGGTCCCGCCCACAGGGAGTCGGCTCTGTGCATGGAGACATAGAGTCGGATCAATCAAAAGGGTTTGGGGGACTTTTTTTCAGGGGGTTTTCAGTTTCACTCCCGCTCTCGCCGCCGCCAGGCAATGAGTGACACATCGTATCTTAACCCTTAAGCAGCGGGATGTCGGGGCGGCGACACCTTTCCACAGTCTTTTTCGCAGACGACAGCAGTCTTACTCGTCTTCGGCAGGATCCAAACCGGCAGCGCCTCGCGGAGGAGCCGAAATGGCAGACAGGAGCGCTGCCAGGTGTTGGTTCTGGTTATGTCTCGTTTTTCTTTTTTTTCCCGGCACAGCTCAGCATCCGTATCCCGGCACAGCTTGTCTGTGAAGCTCTTTGGTTTTCTCCACATGCTGGAGCAGAGTGTCGGGTGGGCTGTAGTCACATGTGGAGGGCGCTGTTTTTTTTTTAATACCTTTCACAAAGCCAAACACAGTGTAGGAACGGATTTACTGCTCCGATGTAAGCTGCAGTCACGACATCAGAATGACATCAAGGGGACGTTAGCGGCTCCTTTATTTAAGAAAAGTTACCCAAGATAATGTTGCGTTTGCCAAAAACTTAATAATAATAATAATACAGATTTCTTACGGTCATGGGAAACCTGGAAAAGTCATGGAATTTTTAAATGGTTATTTCCAGGCCTGGAAAAAAAAGTCCTTGAAAAAAATAAAATCCCTAAAGTTTTGGAAAAGTAATTGAAATGTGTTATAATCATGTGTTCATGTCATTCATTTACGCTGAGTTTGAAATAATGAATATGCTTTTAAAAGAAAGACGCTCAAAATATAAGCAGGCATACATACAGGCATCTATATAAATGTTTATTCTTTTAATCAAACTATTGTCTCTCATTCATTTGTGTCATTTAAGGTTTACTGTATGCTTTGTATTCTCATTGTTAGTTTAAATACTACATTTACTCACTTTTTCATGTTTACACCCAGATTTCACAAAATGTCTGGTCATGGAAATTTGGTTTAAAGTCATGGAAATCCACTGGTCAACATGTGTATGAACCCTGATAATAATATCCACGTTGTCGGTGCTCACATAGACGTTCATCGTGTTCTGTCCCACTATGGAAGCATAAGGAATGCACCGGCCATCTCCAGTCAACACTGACAGACCCCGGAGCTACGCTAACGCTTAGCCGTCCACCAGACCACCAAGATTTTAAGACGGCATGATACTGTGGAAATAACCAAAAGCTGGCCGAAAAGTTGTCCCAGTCGATCGCGCACACTGACTAATACCTCGTGTTTGGTTTTAAACGGTATCTCTAACACACCGATGCACCTTGTGCTTACTAGTGTTACTACAGGACGACATTGGTCTTCAAGTTAACTAGGTTTTGGTGAATTTCGGGAGACATAATTCCACCAAAATGTTGAAAGGTGTGACCCGTAGATGTGCTGAGTATTAAATGATTTGCATCCTGATGAAAACACCTACGCTGCATCCGTGAACGTGCGATACACTTGCAGGGTCACGGTTTTGGGGTTTGAAAATGTGGTCGACCTATCGGTTAAAAGTGAAAATAAACATTTGAAAACACAAACAAGTTTATTAGCTGAGCAGCCAAACAGGTTTGTCAGAGTTAAATCTGATCTTACATAGAGACGTATAGTACTACTAGCACTACGCTGCAATTCCATGTCCTCTACGTGGATCAACAGTTGATGAAGATGATTTTTCCCCGTTAGCTTTCAGGCTTTTAAACACAAAAAACTTTATTTTTGTGTGTGTAAAAGTCCAAATATATTTGTTCAAACTGTTGTTTTTGTCACGAGTACTTCCACTCAGAGCCGTACATGTACACGTGTACAACGATGTACAACAATGTACAACGACAACTAGATCTGAAGACAATAAACAGTTTTGATGCAAAATATTTACGAGTATTGCGTATTACGGCGTCATTTATCATCGAGCTCCAGATGCCTTCAGCCTCGGTGTGATATCATGTTTGTAGCCATCAAGTGTATGTTTAAGATTTATTTAAAAATGAGCCAGCTTGACACATTAAAAAGTAATTTCCCAAGTTGTAGTTGCGCTAACGTTAGCTTAATAAGCTAACAAGCTACAGCAGAGAAAATCCGAGTGCCAGGTGTAAGAATGTGTGTTGATGGCTAAGAGTTTAAGGGTTTAACGATGAATGTGGACTCACTTGATGCAATCACTAAACATTCTGTCCGTCTCCGTCTCAACCTTTTAGTTTTGAACTTGATTTTATTTTATTTTGTCCCATTCTCACACAGAGGAAGCACTTGAGGGAGCAGTGGCTCAGCGAGGCGCCTCCCGTCCTTGACGAGCCGGCGACAGGGTGAGCCACGTTTCACCAGCTTCATACAGCGCACTTAATTCAATCACAAGCGCTTGAGACATTCATGATGGAGGAGGGGGGGTTGAGTCGATTTAGTCTGCGCTCTGCTGGCACACAGATAACAGACATGCAAGGCTCACATTTCTAAAGATTCTTTTTATTTTTGAAGCGGTGAGAACAGTATTTTCGTCACAGATACACTTCTATACCGACCATGACGAGATCACACAGGAGGCAGCCATGTGACAGCTGGTGTGGTGGATTATGGCCAAACACACACACACACACACACACACACACACACACACACACACACACACACACACACACACACGACTCATAATGTCGTTATTTTTCTTGGTCCCTGCTTCTTCTTTTATTTTTCTGAGCTCTGATGCGCGTCTTTTTGTGTTAACAAGTGTTACGTCTGTGCCGATGTGTGTCAGGGAGCCAACCGAAAGTCAAAAGACGCCCGAGGACGAGGACGAGGAGGCAGCTGACGCCAGAAGCGAGGAGCGGGAAAACAAAGAGTCTGGCAACCGTACAGCTGCAGCCAGAACAAACGGCCAGGTGAGACGGAGAACCGATCCCCACAGATGAAACCGCCTTAAATGAAAATGAATACCGTGAAGCGCCCCAAATATATATTTTAGGATTTGACGGCAGTGGAAGTAAACGCCGTGTCCCACCTTTGGCTAAAAAAAATCTCCTAAGAAGGCTTTTTCTTCTTCTTTAATCTCATCTAGGGTGAATATGTTTTAGGTCAAAAGATGCAGATTGTATTCGGTTTGGCCTCGTGCCACGAGCCCAGGCAGTCGAGTGTTAAATAAATAAACGTTACAGCAAAACAGCAAAATAATCCACGAGCCCGTGCGGCTGGGATGTGAGTGCTTCGAATTATGTATCATGAATAAAGAATGGACGACGGCCGCTGCCACATAATGATTTATCGCCGCGTGACTGAACCCACAGAACTTCACCTCGACTTCAGTGAATAATGAAACTAATGTCCTCCTTGTTTTCTCGGCCTTTACGTGAATATCACTTGTGTGTGTGTGTGTGTGTGTGTGTGTGTGTGTGTGTGTGTGTGTGTGTGTGTGTGTGTGTGTGTGTGTGTGTTGCTGCTTTTAACACCGTTTGATGCGTTAACGTCGACATGGATCAGTCATTGTAACAAGTCACGGTGGTTCCACTTTACTGTCCGGCCCCAATTTCTGTCTCAGCGCCTCTCGACATGATGGGACTAAGCTCGGTTCAACACTTCTCTGGTGATGACTATGAAATATTTATGGCGGGGCACTAGTCTGGGTAGGGGGTTTGTGTCTGTTTTAAGTGTGTGACCGAGGAGATCACTCAAATTGTCTCCTCTCTTTCTCTCTCTGCCCCGCAGGCTGGCACTGACGAGGACGAGCAAGAAGGTAAAGAAGTCCACCGGGGGGGCGGGGCTACGGGGGCGGGGCTACGGGGGCGGGGCTACGGGGGCGGGGCTACGGGGCCGCGTCGTCATGAGCTCTCCGTCGCTCTTCCTTGTCGTCCATTCTCTCCTGACAGAGGATCATTTACCCGAACTAAGACTTTGCGTGAAGAATAGTCGTTGAAATCGGGGCGACGTCTCGAGCGAGAAACGCCACGAGGGCCGGAGTTTATCCCAAACCGAAAAAGCCGACTCTGCTGCGCGTTCGAGAGACTTAAGAACAAATCCAAACTTTATTCAAAGAATGTTAAATTTATGAAAATTAGGAGTCACGCTAAAGTAATGTGAACACATTAAAAGCTCCAGAAAACAAAGAAGGCTTTTAGTAAGTTTGACTCTTTAAATTGTTCGTTTTATTTCCGATTACGTCTCTAAACTACCGGTTTCTATTTCCGTTTATAGCAAATTTAAGCAAGTCTCGGTCCTGATCGGTCCGTGCTTCTCAAGCGTAGCGCCACAGGTCCACATCAGGTGAGGTCGTACGGCCTGGACAGCACCACCTACTGGACACCGCCGGTATCGGATTAAAAAGACAATCTTTGATGCACGTTCCATCCCACGTTAACCAGAGTGCTGCGGTAGCTTCAGATTCTTACCCATCAAAAGTTTACAGAGTTATTAACATACTTCATAAACATTCCCGTAACCAGCTTATCTTTTTTGTTTTGTTAGTCTGAAATCCTATTTTTCTATCAACCCAAATATGTAACATCATATATTTTATTGACTACCACTTCCTGCGTGAAGTCAAAAGGCAAAATAATGGCACTTCTTTTGTTGCTGCAACGCACAAAGTCCTACAAACGTTGATCCACCCGACCCGAAACTAGCGGCGTAGCGCGTTGTTGTCAGCTGGTACCGCCAACGACGGCTAACCCGGCTGGAGCTAAACTGCATTTAGATTTTGCGAGTTTGGTGGTTTCAATTTGCAGCAAATAGTTACAAAACAAACACTGAGGATAGAGAAACTGATTTCTAAGTAAAGTGATACCTTTTCTTTGGAGTTTAACTGAAAGACGTACGCCTTCCTTTTCAGTGAACGAAGAGGCCGAGGATCTCTTCTCCAAACAAATGGCACAACGGATGTTTCATGAAAGTGGGCAAGAAGGCCGATCAGGTGAGTTTAGATGTACTGACCGGGCTGCAGCTCACGCAGAGGATATGCAGAGGTAATGATTCAGTATTTCTGCCTCAAGTGCTGCTGATTTGAGTCCTCTGAAGTGCAGATTAGCTCCTGTAACACTTTAAAGGTCCTCAAAAGTTTGACTGCAGCTCTTTGTGATTATTTCACTAAGCAGTGCTGGAAACCCTGAACCCAAATAAATGATCACAAAGAGCTGCAGTGTATGAACAGGAATTTAGGCGACACAGCATGATATTTGAATGAGCCTCTCTCTTCTCTTCCCTTTATCTGCCGCCCTGCCCTCCGAGTAAGACTTAACGATGGGACGGAGGTGCAAGGCCTGAGAACAGCGTTATATTTAGCCCACTTATTTCTGTTTGTTCCTTTCTTAATGCGCGCTGGAGGGCTTTTTGTGTCTCTGTATTGTCTCTCGTGTCGGCTCATGTTAGTGACACAACGCTCCGGTCCTGACCTGCCGTTAACCTTTGAACCTCTCGCCCTTTCAACGCTCCCACGTCTGTGATGCATTAAGGACCGCGTGTCCTGGACTGCAAATGAGTTGAGAGTTTCTATTCTGTTCCGTGTCTCGTTCCGCAGTGCTGGGGATGTTGGCGGTGCAGGTCGAGAGAGACCCCAAGACGGGCGCCACCGTCGTCAGGTCGGTGGCGCCCGTGTCCACGCCGGCCGGCGCGGCGACGGGCGCCACCGTCTTCGACGACGGCAGGAAGAGCATCCACGCCGTCGGCGGATCGGGAAGTCAACTCTCGACCGAAGAGCTCGGGCAGATCCTGAGCATCGTGGACGGCGTCGGGATGACGGCGCTGCTGGACGAGTTCCAGGCCGAGGCCGAGAGCGTAGATGCCGGCAGAGCTCCGGAGGGAGTCGTCTCTTTTTCTACCCGCCGCGCCGCGTCAAAGGGGGACGGTGCGCAGTTGGACAGCTCGAGAGGCGGCGACTTGGAAGCCGAGCTGGGGATAGAGGAGCGCTTTACAAATATGGGACACGAGGAGGACAAAAAACAGGTCGGAGACATCGCGGGACAAGTGAGCAACGTGGAGGATCTTAAGCTGGAGGAAGGCCCGGTCACTCTGGTGTTCCTGGGATACACGGACGGCGACCAGGGAGACGGCCGAGAGGACAACGGCGGCATGCTCACCGCGGAGCACGTCATCATCACCGAGGAGGGAGAGGAACGCGTCTTGGAGCCCGAGACGTCCGCTCCGCCTCAGGAGGGGAAAGACTCCCGGGTGTTTCAGGACGTGCCCCTGGACGGGAACGGGGCAGGAGTGGAAGTCCGGGGAGAGGAAGGTGATGACGAGCGGCAGAACTCATCTTCGCCCATTAAAGCCACTTCCAAGCCCAAGACCTGTAAGTGTTGCTCCGTCATGTAAGAATACGATCGACGGGAGAGACGCTCGCTGCCGCCCAAGCGACTGATACGGGAGGCTGGACCACCACCCGGTGAGGTCTCTGTCTGCCATCACGTCTGTTCACATTGACCAAAGACACGTATCATGCTGTGGGTCTTTTATAGCCGCTCTGAGGGACGGCTACAATCCACTTCCTCCCTCTGGTGGACAAAGATGAGAATGTCAACACGCCCTCGAGAAGCTGTTCCTCATCTCAAACGTCTCTCTGTCCCTGAGGACTTGTTCTGTGCCTCGCCAGCCAAAACGTCTCCATATGTTTCGCTGTTGTTTGCTTAACGAATGGAAAAAGCCAAAGAGCGGAAGGATCTCCAGTGTTTCTGACAGTAATCACGGTGCGATTCATTGTGTCTAAATGAATGTTAATTTGAAAATGTAAAAAAAAAAAAAAGAAGAAAAACAGCGATATTTGTCACAACATCCTTTTGAACAATTGATCCACAGGGGACACCAGCGATGTTTCTGAGAATTTGGGATTCATAATGTCATGGGAGGGGTTCATATTCTACCAATAAACATGAATTACATTTCTTCCACTCCAAAGTCATTGAACTAATGGTTGGACATTTTTGGCCGGACCTCCGCTGTTCCTCGAGAGCCGCTCATCCGAACCACGTTGCTTCCTCGGGTCCTGAGCAATGCACCCGTCAGGCGTGAAGTCAAACGCATCGACGGCGTTCAGAGAGAGAGAGAGTCCTTTCATTTCTGTTAAATTACATCCCTCTTGGTGGAGAGCGACGGTGCACCTGTACCTTTTAGATTTAACTATTTTGGGCTTCAAACAACAACAAGGGGGGTTTGATATTGCTCCACCACAATTATGTTCTCTGCATTGTGGGAAACGCTTTGAAACGGCATTTAAGCGTTTAGACAAGCAGTTAAATTATCCAAATTTGTCTGCTACAGTGCAAGTATCTGCAAGGTGTTTTATTATTTGTATCACTGTCATTTGTTCTTCAATTTTTCACAACAGTGGATGATTACTGGAATATACGACGATAAAACTATGTTCTCCAATTTCTTTAAAATCTCACATTCAATTTTAAATGTAATCGCACATTTGTATCCAAACGCATAAAAGAACATTGTATTTCCACATCTCTTCACAAAACAACAATAAGCGGTTCACTACAGACTCACACCAACATTCTGCTGGTTGGACCACAGAGTATACGTGAATCAGCGCGATGCCGCTGGTCCTCTGAACGCCTCTCAAAGAGGGATTTTGTCTGCTCACATGACCCAGAGGACAGGAAGGTACAGCTGTTCCACAAAGCAGATCAGCTGCATCGCCGGCCGCATCGTTCATATTTCCATCGGGCTTCGATCACGCACAAGAGGTGACAGCGGCGCGGCGGTCAGGTGGGTCTCTCTCCCTTCAGCATTTTGACGTTATGTGATGATATGATTAGGTATTAATAGTAGATCTTTATCGGGTCAAAGCAAGAAAGAGAAAAATATGGTTAAAGATCATAATCTTTAAAAATGTGAGAATATATGTGTGTGCAGTGCAGCCATTTATGCCCAAATACTGGATAATGGACTCATGAAAGTGCACGTCCCTTAAGTAGGCAAGTATTGTAATAGTTTTGAATAGCATTCTTCATAACAGCATAAACAGGTTAAGCTCATTAAGGCACATTAATATGTCCTGTAGCTTGAGCTCTAGACACAATGTGCTGCTGCTGCTGGTAATCCTGAACGCAGTGTCGCTGCCTTTAAGCCCCTGAATGCAGGTGTAAATATAGACTCATAGATTTAAACCTGCAGCTCAGGGAACCAGATAATGCCGGGATAATATTCATATTAATGGCAGAACATATTTTGACATAAATACTCAACACTGAATGCACAAAGCGGGTCACAGACCACTGACGGTACAAGTCACCGTGGCTCGTGGATAAACGGGCCCAGTGGAATCATGGGAAAGCAGGATACACAACAGGCGAACCGGTGAGAGCCGGGAGACACTGCCAAAACGGACGAAGCAAAGCCGATTACTCTTTCCCTTTGTCAGCAGAATTGGCTGTGCTAGGTCACAGTGAGGGGGAGAGTCCCCAAAACAACACAGAAGCTGTGTGCCCTGCTAAAAAGAAAAAAAGGGATGTCGCTCTTTTTAAACTTGGAATCCAAATATTATTGTATTACAAAAAAACTGATAAAAACATGACTCTACAGCTACTTGTGGTCAAAAACTCCACAGGACACCTCTCAGGTGGGTCCTGGTCTATCATCCGATCTCAACCCTTTCTTGCAGGTTGCCTCTGTCAAAAACTAGTTTCAAGACCCTCAGTTTTACCGTCAAACCTGATGGTAAAGATATTATTATGATATTATTATGGCACAGCAAGCCTGTACACATTGCATAGAGAGCGGGATGAACGGGGTCCACGTTGGACCCCTTGCTGTGGCCAAGGCCTGTAGGCGAAGCAGTCACAGAGCAACATGATAAAAGACGATCATCTTTTTATATATATATTATTGGAGAATATGCATGAATATGATGTAGAGAGATCAGCGAACAAGTTTTTTCATTTGTGTGTGTGTGTGTGTGTGTGTGTGTGTGTGTGTGTGTGTGTGTGTGTGTTGATCTGTTTACAATAGTAATGAAGAAAGTGACAGGAAAGTAGAGCAAACAGACAACGCAAAGTAAAAAATGAGAGGAAATACAAATAATAATGAAAGTAAAAGAAAGACTATAATCTTGATCTAAAGATGTAAATCCTGTCAAGTTTTGAAACGTACTTCAGTTTTTAATTAGTTATTCTTAACAGATGGTATTTAAGCTTCTAGTTTTATTCAAATTAATTGACTATCAACTGAAGGGACTCACGTGTCTTTCACCTAAAAGGGGAAGAGACAGAAAAACACCCTGTCTGTGTGTGCTTCAACGGCCTGTAACCATGGAAACAACAAAACCCCGGCCCAGCCCTCGAGGTCCGGTGTCCCCGGATGATTGTGGTCTCTGGATGAAGATGGACGCCGACCCTGTGACGGACCGCACAGGGAGCCCATCGGTGAAGCGTGGAGAGACCACAGCCCTCCCCTCTGGCCCAGCAGTGGTCACCAGGTACTACAGTGTGATGGATGACGATGATGATGATGATGATGATGACTTCCCTCCGCCTCCTCCGCCCCACACGGCTTCTTTTCTGCCCGCAGAGGGCAGCACGGATGCTCAGGTGAATAATTCTAGCGTGACCCTTACAAAAGGGGCAGCTGAAGATAATCCCGGTGGCTTAGACTGGCATCCCGGGGAGAGGCGGTTAATGGCAACACAGAACGAGGTGGATGAGGTGATACTAAGCACAGAGCAGACTTCTACTGCGTCTATGGACACCACACCTCTGTCTAAAGACTCCCTTCTGCCTCAAGAGCAAACATCCATGGAGGATGCATGTTCTGATCCAACCGGAAGACACCATGAGGAAAACACAACGGGAGACGAAGAGTCGGATGAAGAACCTGAGGCTATTGGGTTTTTGAGCGAGGGGCAGGAAACGTGCAGGGGAGCTGAAGCTGGAAAGGACAATTACCTAAAACAGGTACCTTCAAGCAACTCTGAAAATGAGACGCATTGTGACAAAGAGGGAGCATCCGAGGACATCTGTGGTCCTGCTGAGACGGACTCAAAACTAACCGCAGAAAATGCCGACTGCGGCGATGTGGATACAAATGCCCCGGCAGAGTCCGGTCTCCATGCTAGTGATGATGGTTTTAAATCCGACGGGCCACAGGAGCTCTGCAAATCCGACCAACACGCGATGGACAGAGCAACCGGTCAGCCACAGGTACAAGAGGTCCCAGCCGGGGAGTCCAATGGTGATGAAGAGCATGTTGACACGAGATCTTTGAACTATACCCTCACAAAGTACAACTGGGTGAGGAGAGAGAGCGGCGACAGCGAGACGCACGCGTCCCGACTCTCCATCTCCGATGGCGACGAAGAGATGGCGACGAAGGACGAGCAGGGAGACGGGGGCCGCCGAATATCTATTGGTATCCAACAAGGGCAGCAACTGCTTCAACGTCTGCAACTGGTGCAGCTGCGTCAGGATGTCAGTATGCCAGAGAGCCCGCAGGTTGTCCAAGAGACGAGAGGCGAGAGGCTTGGGACCGAAGTAGATGACTTGAAAGCGAGAGAAACCCACCTGACAGGTGCAGATGAGGAAGAACAGAGTATGTCTCACAGCGGCGAGAGCGAGGGAGCCACGTCCAACCTGATGGCGATGGAGAAGAACGAGAGCAAAGACGTCGAAGCGAAGGCAAGAAGGTCTTCGTCAACGACGCCTGTCGAGTCAGAGCGTCACGAGATTGCCAGAGCAGAGGCGGGAGACTCCGATGGTGATCACAGAGACGACGGCGTACCTGCAGACTCGTCTCCAATCGACCCCAATGAAACACCCTCCGCCCAAATTCCCGTTCTCTCCTTCTGTCACCGACTCTCGGTCGCTGAGACCTGCATTGAGAGGCAGGAAGCCCAGAGGAAGCAGAACCTGCAGAGAGCCGGCGGTGTCGTCAACCTGGCGGACAATCCGGATGTGCTGGAGATTCCCTTTAAGAACAATATTTCACTTGATCCCTTTCCCACCAAGGATGGCCCAGAGCAGCGCAGCGACTGGCAGTTCTCCGAGCGGAAGATGAAGAAGGAGATAAGTCAGGAGACTCAGAGAGAGCTGGTGCTGTTCAACCAGGGGAGGATCCCAGGGGAGTACAGCAAAGGAGATGTCCGCCAGTTAAAGGAGACAAAGCTGCTGTTCGAGGCGTTGCAGCAGGACAACATGGAGGGTGCGACGCGGCACCGGAAGCCCCCTGTGAAAGGTCGCGTTTACCCCTCTGTGCTAGAGCGCACTCGCAGCCTGGAGATGTTGTCACTCAAAATGTGCCCTGTTTCCAGAGCGCAATCCTTCAGGCTGGATAAAGAGACCGAGACAAACGCAGAAATCTTAAGACCAATGAGCCCAACCGGTGGTTCTCGAGACGAAACGCGTTCATCTCCCTACGCAAAACCGGACAAACCCGCACACCTGTGCAGAAGCATGGACTCCATAAGCACAGACGTGTCTGCGTCCGCTGTGGGCGCCAGGAGCGAAGCGCAGGGATCTCCCATCCTCAGAGGAAACCCCTTCTTCAAGTTGCGGCCAGCCCTCGGTCTGAAGCCCGAAGTAGAGAAGGACATCCGGGAGGCCAAGGAGAGAGAGGAGGAGCTGCGCAGACAGAGATGCTCTCTGTACGGCGAGAACCGGCGGAGTGGCGAAGATGGAGAGAAGTCACGGTTCAAACCAACGCTAGTGCCAGGTTAGTCTGCATGGTCTGTGCTGGAATATACAGCTCACATTAGTACCACAGTATATCATATATCTAATGCACTACATATAGTATACCACTCAAGGGGCTTATTATTCTCCAAAACAAGTACTTTCACTTTCCAGTACTGTTGTTCCTTTCGATAACTCTGTACTTTTACTTCAGTCTCTCATGGATACATAACATGTACTTGCAATGCAGTATTTTCACATTGTTGTATTGCTTCTTTAACTTCAGTAGAAGAACAGAGGACTTGTTCCATCACTGATGAGGACGACGTTTTATTCTGTGTGTGACTTTCACGCACCATTAAATTGCACAATGTTTTAACAATTTCCAAACTAAGAATAGTGAAATTCAATCTGATCATTCGGATTAACGATACTGGCAATGCCGTGACCACATGAGTGGAAAATACTAAAACATTTGTGGGATTATTATCATCAGACACTTGCACGTCTAATAAGAGTAATTTATATCTTTATTCATTGCACATCTCGGCCTTCTGACACTCCGTCTGAGCACTTTAATGAATGCCTCCCCACATTAGCGTCACACAGCGTTATCCAAGGAGTCTTATCGACAACTTAGTGTCAACCCTGTCACAAGCGGTTAAGGGCGAGTCACTCTGGCGGCGGCCTGATCGGAGTCAGCAGATGCCAGTGGGCCGAGTGACAACATGGAGGCTACTGTCTGCACTCAAGCTGGAGCCAGGGGCAGTTCTAGTTCGGTCATAGTGTTGTGTAAATACAAATGACTTCAGACAGTTGCGAGGTCTTGTTGAAAGCATGCAGTTTGTGTGCATTTTATTGCCTATATGCATGGCAGGAGAGCTTGGGGGCAGCTGGTCAGGGAGTGTCTCATTATATAGCATCGAGTTGGTACTCTCAGCCACAGCGGCGGGATAATGATGTGTGGGGTTGACTCGAGGTGAGGATGATGAGGCTGCATGTGACAGCAACACAATACGTCTGGGGGTAAAACTGGGCTAAACTGAAGGAAATGACTCATTCCTAGTCATAAGTCAAATAAGCTGTCGTGTGTTATCCTAACCAGCCGTGACACAATACTGTATGAGAATGTAGAACCCAAAATACACTGTGATGTCTTCACTGAGGACGCTCCCGCACAGTTTTGACAGGACACTTGGAAAATATAACCTCTCATAGAGTCAAATATACAGTGAATAATGAGGTTGCCTCACATCAAAGCATTCCTTATTTCAAAGCAGCACCCATTTTAAGCATGCTAAATGTGCACACCTAGAATAATCCAATTAAGGCCGTTGCCTATTCTCGGCAAATGTTCATATCGCAGTCATTTTCGAAACTGTAGTTCCTTGGTTTTGACTGCGGTTGACCGACTGTTTTCTCGGCTGAAAAGACAACTGTTGGTCGCGAAGTTTATCAGTTGTAGCTAGAGAACTGCTAATGTTAGCTCAGTGAGTCGATTTGAAAATGTTACCTCAAGCTGACTTGTATTGTTTCTGGCTGATTAGTTTCAAAATGAGAACATGTAAGACTCAGGGTGTGTTCACACCTGCCTTGTTTAGTCTGCACCCTGGAGGGTTATCCCCGTGGTGCGGTTTGTTTGGGTTAGTGTTGAATGGTCTGGTGCGAAACCAATCAACCGCTTTCTGGTCCGCGGCGAAGGGGTGGTCCAGGACTGCCTTCATGTGAACTCTGGAGTTGGTGATGTATTGTGTGAAAGCCATGCGAACAAGGTTCAATTCCGGAGAAACGGGATTCCCAGGAATACACGTTCAACATGTCCGTGTTTCCTGTTTCACGAGAAACCAGGAAAAAACGTTACGTTCTAGGCATAAACTCAAAAAGGCTGATACATATAAAGTATAGGTATCACCACAGAAACATGCAAGTTATTTAAGAATGGCCATGATCAGCTTAGGCGGACACTAAGTTTGGCTAGCGTTGCTGCAGCGTAAACGTTCCCCAGATCCATTAGAGCAGGACAGAGTCGCTGACGTTAGCCTCCATTCAGGTAAAGTAGAACCCCAGGACCGGCCTCCACACAGTTGAAGAAGTCTAGACGGTGGATGTGCTTGTCATAAACCTTTTTTTAAAGTAACATGTTACCCCACAAAATAATGTAGTAGGAAATGCTGCTAGCCTTGGAAGCTAACGCACAGGTCACCACTGTAGGTAGTAAAGCTAGCTAGCGGCTACCGTTAGCTGCTTACGTTCGAGCAAACTAACAAATAAGGATTAGTCTGATTCAATTCGTGAAATCCTTAATGGTTTAATGGACAATTGAAGCCTGAAGTCAAATCCCTTTGTCATGTCCTGATCCTTGTTTTCTGTCTTTAAGACGTCAGTAAACAGTCCAGGGCGAAGCTGGAACGGGTTTGGCCGCCACTCTCCAAGAAAGACCAGACAAAAACTGAGCAGACACAGGTGACGTGGCAAGTCTCATTACTGTGAATAGCTTCTTCATTGTTCAACACTGTAAGCCATTGTGTTGTATTGTCGCTAATTAAAGGAAACACTACATGCTGTAATTGTGGCTTTTTTGGATCACAGGTTATTGAACCTGAAAAATGGCATTAGATCCAACTTATTCGCACGTGCTCTCTACTTTACAAATGCTTGGATTAGTACAAGTGGTTCTGCAATTGTTCTCAAATTTAGGGGATCAAGACAAGGGAGCTAATCTCCCGCTCTAAATCTGGCTTGTTTTATCTCACAGCAGGAGCCAAAGGTTCCCAGAGCCGGAGGTCAGAGGGCTCCTCTGTGGCAACGCTGGGAGTCCGGCCTAATCAACGGGAAGACGTCAAAGGAAAAGCACTGATAATGGCCGCTGGGACGTCTTCAACACTACAAATAGAATATCAACGATCTCCAATGCTAGAGCTGCTCAAGTCCAACATAATCAATATAACCATAAATCCTGAAGTTCCGGCTTGAATGCGTTTTGTCTCTTCCAACTTTCTGCTTTGTATCAGTGTCAAACATCCGTTTTGATATTTTTAAAGACTAGTTTTATTCAGCACATAAATAAAGCAACAGTATCACAGCAGTCATTCGATGATGTCATTTTCTATTTTTCTTTCTCCGTATGGTTCCCACAGCAAATTTCCATTTGATCTTTTGCTTTGAGATTCAAATGAATGAATGAAAAGAGCTCTGTAGCAAAAAGTGGATTCCACATTTTCACACATTGGTTTGTTTTGTATTTCCATTTATCAACACCCTTGTTTTTAATGATTTTTGTACCATGCTCGATTTTTGTACCATGCTCTATATACTTTCAGAATTCACCTTTGAGACATTAAAGGGGCAATCTGTTGGTTTTACTAAAATTAAATTCAGCTTACTCGTCACAGAGAGTGATGATGTCATCGAGGTCATTTGGGTCTGGAGTTGACAAATGTATAACAGAAAGCCTGTCTTTGAACTGGAGGTGTGGAGTTTCAAAGATATGGGTGTTTTTAGGGAGTGTCTTACAAAAGGCACGATCCGGTTGCATTATGGGAAATGTAGGTTCCCGTGTTTTTGAGGCTTGACCCACACTAGGCAACAAAAATGGCAGATCTCTCGGGATTGTCCATGGATTTATAAAAATAACTGGATAAGAACTGGTCGCTGCAACTCAGCCTTGCTCAGCCACTAGTATTTTCTCCAGAAACTACCATCTTAAAACCAACACCTCAAACTAGTTGAATAATGACTCTTTCTATTATTATTACTACAATTTATTTTATCCATGGAGGTTTTATATTTATTAAACTTTCCTTGAGCCTAAATAGGCAATTCAAAACGCCACCCTGATGTAAAGTCTAAGGGCCGAGTGGGAACTGAGGAGCCAGCCAAGTAAAACAGGCAGCATCTTTGACTCCGGTATCCAATTCTTATTATACACTTACAGTTTTGAACAATCCTTTTTAAGTCTGTTTGAATTTTTAAAAACAAGGGTACATTTTCCATCAGCAAAATAAATAATATACTCATTGTTTTGGTGCCCTCTAGAATATTGTCCAGTCATGCCTGAATTAATAAAGAAGTCCATGGAATATATGGTGCCATCAGAAACAGTTCAGGAAACTTTCCCTCGTTGACCAGGGATCCCATTTACTAGAGAGCGCTTGGTTTCTAATCTCCTCACAGATGCTACAGCTTAGCCCATCTAAGTGCCATCTGGCAGGTCAAGAGACTCTGCCAAGGGAGGAAGGACTTCCCCTCTGCCCTCTCAGGCTCAGATATCCCAGTGTTAACTGGCCACAGTTCCCATCAACCCACTGGCAGCCGGCCGCGCAGCCATGTCCTATAGGTCTCAGCAGCTAGGACCATTTGAGCGTCAGCATTTGGAGTGGGACCTACTGAACATCTCCCAGTGTGTTCCTTCATGTTCATCCCTCTGATTGACAGCACGATGAGGCTTTCTATAAACACCAATACAACCGTGAGAGTATGAGAGCATTTACATTTTATGCTCCTGCGACTAGATTAAGTCTGACAAAACGAACAAATGTACATATGTATATATAATGTACATAGACACATAAATACATACATATAGACATATATACGTACATACATACATATATATGTACGTATATGTAAATATATACATACATATATTCATATATGCACTTATATGTACATATATATGTATGTATATGTAAATATATACGTACATATATTCATATATGCACTTATATGTACATATATATACTTACATATGCATATATACACATATACATACATACATGTACATATATTCTTACATATATATATATACACATATACACATACATATATATTTGTACACATACATACACACATATACACATATATACACATACGTACATATACATATATACACACATACACACATATCCATACATACATACACACATATACACTATACATCCACATACATATATACATACATACATACAATATACACATACACACATATACACATATATACATCCACATACATATATACATACATACATACAATATACACATACACACATATACACATATATACATCCACATACATATATACATACATACATACATACAATATACACATACACACATATACACATATATACATCCACATACATATACACATATATACATACATACATACATACATACAATATACACATATACATCTACATAAATATACACATATATACAATATACACATATACATACATACATATACACATATATACATACATACATATACACATATATACATACACATACATATACACATATATACATACATGTACATATATATATATATATATATATATATATATATATATATATATATATATCTTTTACCCTCCCATATAAGCGTTTACATAAAGAGATTAAAATAAGGTCTTCATCTAACATCTAAAGACATCATTAGACATCAGAGTCCATTATGTCGTATCGTGTCACGTCATTGTGAATTATTATTTTTACATGATCCGATCAAAGAGGCTTTGGGTGATTTTTCTTTTTTGCCATGTAATAATTCAAATGAACACAAAGTACTTTTTAAATCTTCATATTCATTTTCCCCAAAAATCTTATTTATATGCGGATACTAAACACGTTCATTAATGAAAACACCTCATCCACCTTGAATGGATGCGAAGATGAATTCACCACAAGAGGGCAGTCCAGCCTCAATAACCAAGAAGACCAACATGTCTTCACATATGAATCCGGTCATTAAAGTACTTATTTGTGTGTAGGTATGCATGTGGGTGGATATATTTGCATTTCCATGGGGATGTTAAGATGGACAGTAAACATCAGATGCTTTAACTTCTAAACTGAAACATAACCCCACTTTAATATGTAGGGTTTGTTCATATTCATGTTCAGGACACAGGCACGGTAAACATATGTAAGCTAGTGCAGTAGTTATGTAACCTTTGTAATTGTTCCCATGATGACTCACTCACTTACTTCATGAAGTATTATCAATTCCATGACCAAGATGAAGAAAGACAAGAAAACCCCAGTTGCTTCAGAGCACATCTGCGTCATTGTCTGCATGTGGGTGGTCGTTGGTTCAGATGTTTGTCTAAATGAAGACAGTATACACTCCACTCAGTGATATTATTGTGTTTCACCCTGCCAATACCCGGAGCTTTGTGCGTGGGTGCTGATGAGAGAGTGGAACAGTGACAGCTCTGACATCACCGCCCCTCCGGCGATGTGAGATATGGGGCTCGACTCGGCTCTGCACCCGCGCCGGCGGCGACCGAACGCCACGGACACGATGACGGATGACTCATTCCCTCCGCCGCCACCGTCCCGTCGTCAGGGTCCATCATCCAGGAGCTCTCGCTTGGCTCCACATGAAACCCTTCAGAGTTCTCCACGCAGCAATGAGCTCTCACTCAAGTGTAGTTTGGATAAAACAGAAACAAGTAGATATGACATATGGTTTCATCAGAAGGCCTCATATGATGAGGCCTGTAGCGCCTGAACGCCACATGCTGCAATTTGGAGTGAGCAGAGGGGTTGAAAAAGAATAAACTGTAATGTATAAATGGTTGAAAATATTTGCTAGAAGTAATGGATAAATAGTAAGCTAACATTAAAAGAAGCTATAAAAAGTTGGAATAATAAACAAAACAAGAATGAATAAATAGCTGAATAGTTAGCTCAAGTTCTAGTACTTTATTTATCTAATGCACCACGACAGAGGACAGAAATTCTGCCAACAATGCTAATTAAATATATATATATATATATATATATATATATATATATATGTTAAATATGTGGACATATATGTAGGTATACAAGAAAAAAACAGTTGCTATATGTATATACACACACACACATATATACACATACATGTACACACATATACACAAAAATACATTTATGTATATATATATATATATGTATGTATGCAGAGGTGTTAGAGAAAGTGTGCGTACTGTTGAGGGACATGCTCAGAGGGTTGAACTCGCTCCTTCTTGGATCGCTGAGGGGAAATAAATGAATGAACATTGTGTAGCGTGACGTGAGGTAAGGACAGAATCAACAGACCTCAGATGGTCCGGCTGAGTCGAGCCTCTGTCCTCAACACACACTCTATTCACAGTCGTCTGGCACAATGACAACTCAATTGTCTAATTCTATGATCCCACATTACAACAGTCGACAATAATGTCAAGAAGGCGTGCCCGAGAAGATGAGGAGTGTTTGTTTAAGGGCTTCAATTCCTCTTTGTCTCGCTGCATCAGCTTTTTCTATTTGAAAGCTTCTGAGTAAACTGGCATCACTTACTTTCTGGAATTCTAACTTCTCTTTCTTTTTTGAGCCTTCAGGCTTTTGGAAACGTATTCTGAGTCAAACATCATGTCGGTTCCACAGAAGCTATGCAGTTGAGGGGTGAAAGAGTTCAAAACAACACACTTAAGTAGAAGCACTGTCACCTGACTCCACTGCCTTTTTGTGTCTCCACATTTCTGCCCCTCAAAGTCTCCACACATGAGCTTCACATGCGGATTTCATGCATTATTTCTTTCACTGGATAACCGGGACATGTGATAACATAACATGTGATGTTTAACATTCATGATGATAAACAGCAAATGTAGGAACAACCGTAGATTCCAGTTACAAAACCCATTTATTCTGAGCACACATAAAGACTTCTTTGGTTTAACGTGTGGGTTTGCAAAAGCATGAATAAAGAACAAAAAAGTGCACCCCACCCCCACAAAACTCAGACTAATAAATTCCCGTAAATAGAGCAAATTGTTGGTTTCTTTTGTAAATAGACAAGATATATTATGGCAATTAGTTGGTAGTAGATTTATTTATGTTTGGACAACCATCTAAGACGCTCCATAACAAAGATTGTGGTTTTAAACACTCAACAAAGTCACGACTGTTTGCTGTCCTGGCTCCTCAATGGTGGAACGAGCTCCACATTGACATCAGGACAGCAGGAAGTCGCTAAATCTTCCGCCGCAAACTAAAAACACATCTTTTTCGACTAGACCTTGAATAAAGAAATAGCAGTGTAGTAGCACTTTAGTAGCACTTAAATGGCACTAACTGATAGCACTTTGTGGTTTAACTTTATTGAATAAATTGTACTTTCTTGATTCTTGTTGTTCTGAGTTTGTACTCATGGTTGAATGCACTTATTGTAAGTCGCTTTGGATAAAAGCGTCAGCTAAATGAAATGTGATGTAATGTAAAAGGCATATTCATCTCGAACAAAGTTGAGTTTCTCCAGATTTTTGTGTTGAAATTATTTCTTTTTTTTATGTTTGTATAGAATGTTCGGAAGATAGGTGGCTTGTGTGCTATAATTATTTTGGTGACTATGGAGCGAGGGAATCGGTCCCAATTTGTGTTCATGTTCACTTCTCCCATTGGAGCCAATAGACTGAGGACCTGCTGCTGGTCCAAAGGGGGCGGGGCAGTGGTGAAACCCAAACAGGAAACCGGCCCTCGGTTGGCCGTCTCAATTCTGAACCGTCTCTTGAATCACCTTTTGCAAAGATCCGCCACGTTTTTCTCGCGAGCCAATCGGAGCAGGCTGGGCCTTAAAGAGACAGGCGCTCAAACGGAGCGTTTTCAGACAGAAGGCGAACACAGGTATATTTAGAGAGACAGTATGAGAAAAAATATGAGTTAAAGTACGTAAACATGTTAGTAGAAACCCAGAAATCAAGCATGAACCTGGAAATGAGCATGACGTGTCCCCTTTAAAGCAAAGGCTGCTTCCAAGAAAGCGTTGATGAAGATAATAATAACATGTACAAGTGATGAGGGTGTACCTGCCTACCAACTTATTTTCTTCAGTCTATAGTTCCCAGCTTGGAACTATGTAGTTTAGGATGAGGGTGGTTAATCGACTTTAGTAGACTTTAGTAGACTTAATCGATCGCTCTGGGACAAAGCCTTTCACTGAACGGCGATCTAATCTAATTTCCAAGTCCCCCCTCCGTCCTTTGGCCGCTGGCCTGGGCGGCCAGCTTTGAGCATCAGGGGAGCGGTTCACTTCGGGTGAAGCTCTTTCAACTGTTCAAAGCCCCCTTTTGCATGGTATGCCTCCCTTGTGGCTGCTGCAGAGCGGCCTCCCGTTCTATTTCGGGGATTTAAAAGGAGTGACAGTATTTATCGCTCTACTCTCCAGAAAACCCCCTCAATGCGCAGTGTGTAACTCCGCTGGGATTAAGGATGCAGTCTGCGTTACGTACAAAAAATGAAGATCACATCCTCGGTGAACGTTGAACCCAAAAAGGAAGCCTCCCATGAGAACGGCAGTAGCTGTGTGCTGTGGTGGGAATTGGGTTTGGAACAAAAATACTTGAAATGTCAAGAGGCTTCGTCAACAGAACGGCACTCAGAAACATACAAAGTGTACAGAAGCTCAGACGGCCCCTTCTCGGCCTCTGAGAAAGGGAATGAAACAACCACAACCAAGTACTCAATATGTTTGCTTATGAAAATATATGAAAAATTCAAAGATTACTTGTTAAATGCGATCAAAATTAGAAGAGAAAAATAAACCATCCAGCACACGTCCCGTTTGAGGATTAGGTTAAGACTCAATAGAGATTGAAATAAAAGCACACTGTGTTGGTTAAGGTTTTACCCGTTGTTCCTCAGTCCGGCCTATCAGAGCAGAAGTTAGGCCCCATGCCGCTTTAATCTGAGACATCTGTGATTGTTTCATGATCGTGTTAATATTTAGACATAAATCCTTTCGTAGATCCGCAGGATCATCGG
Source organism: Myoxocephalus aenaeus (assembly GCA_038501785.1). Taxonomy (NCBI): domain Eukaryota; kingdom Metazoa; phylum Chordata; class Actinopteri; order Perciformes; family Cottidae; genus Myoxocephalus; species Myoxocephalus aenaeus. Next base: position 17,051 of record JBAMJR010000315.1, on the reverse strand, counting down.
GCCTCTGCTGTGTTCAACAGGGATTTGGAAAAAGGAGATACGGTAAGCTTCTGTGAGCAAAAAAGGGATCTCAGGAAACCTGACCTTAGTTGGTCATCGGAGCATGAGACGGAGCGACGCCCACCTCCAAGTTATGAAGCGCTTCGGCTCGCCACGTGCGATCAGACTACAGAAAGTCAGAACCCCAAACGCTAATCCTTTACTTTAGTGGTGGTGACGTGAAGTCATGGGACCACGGTGTCTAAAATTGTGTTAATCTGGAAAAGATTATCATGAACTTGTGTTCGCCACAGAGTTTATTTGCCACAATAATCCAAAATCCAATAGAAAAATGCCATTGACTCACAGGGTCGGCCTCTAAAAGTGTGTTTTCCCCTGAAGCCCTCGCCTCCACACGGCTAACGGTAAAAGAACCGACAGAGTAAACAGTTTGTTCCTGACGGGGAACCGGTGGGGGTTTCATTAATACTGAAAATGTTTCTGTTGCGTAATATATCTGTTTTAAACTGCTAAACTGTCCAAAGCACACCCCGTCCTAACCTAACGCTCTACTCCCTTTAGTATTCATCAAATTGTGAATTAACCAGTTACTCAGGAACATTATGCAACATTGTGAAACGTGGCACCGCAGATGAACTCTGCTGCTAACGGACGCAGCCGCAGGAAGTACGAGGCCAGAAAGCGTTTTTCACGCCTGACTCTGTGACCTTCAGCCTTAGAGTCCAGGAAGCAGTGATCCTGAAGCGCAATTCACTTTTTTATTTGTAACGGGATGGATCGCCATTCAGATTCATTTGGTTTTGATTCATTCGAGTATTTCATTCTCTGTGATAAGTGACTATGGTTTCTTTACTTCTGTTGAGCTCAGGGTGTTTTGGTCTCAGATATGATTTTATTCTTGACATACATCTCACATCTCATGTCATTTAGTGTTTGTTTAATGATGATGTTTTGGGAGCGATAGTCCATCACCTCTCCAAAAAGGAGCTGGACGAAATGGAGGAAGGAGAGCAGGACGGGCCGAGGTGACATTCTCACCAAGTAGAGAGACTGGGTGTGGGGTATTTTCCAGCATTTTTTTCAGGCTTCAGAAAAAAAAGTCGATAAGAGAAAGGTTTCAAGAATGTCAGGTACCTTTGCGCCCGGAAAACTAAAAATAGCTGCCGCTTTTCTCCTCACGTTCCTCGCGATCGAGTCCCCAATGATGAGCGTGGTGGGAGAGGGAGCAATCGGAGGAGAAGACGTTTCCTGCGACGGTGCAGGAGGGCGGCCGGAGCTGGCGAGCAGCGACCCGGGACCATGGCTCCTGTTGGGGTGGAGTTGAGCTGACCAAGGCTTCAGGCTTCAGGCTTCAGGCAGTTTGCGTTGTGTTTTTGTTCTTTGTTTTGTCTGTCCTGTCTGTATTTCCTGTACTAGGTAGGTACAACGTGATTAAGTCATAAATCAATAAATATAATTTTGAATTATAAAAATTGAAAGAAAAAAGTTATAATTATTAATAGTTGTTTAAAAAATGTAATAACAATAAATAACCACAAAGAAATAGAATACAATTGAATAGGATTGTCTGATTTATGTTTTGCGTTTGTTTTTTGTTCCGAAAATCAAATAAAAACACTTTGAATCTGTAGACTGCTGCCTAATAGTCTTATTATTACCATTTGATGACAATTGCTCATAAACTGTAAGCCTAAATAAGTATATTTATTATTTTGAACAAAGGTTAAATGTTATTTCAAAAGTTCCAAAAAGTGCCCCCAATTTTTTTTTTAAATGCCCCTGGATTTCAGTCGGTGGGGGCAAAAATTGCCCCCTAAAACATATGTATACGTCCTACCCTGGGGGAGGGGTATCGGTTAAACAGAAAAGCTGTAGCTCATTCCACTCATAATGAATACGTAGTGGATGTCTGTTTACATCCCTACAGTCCACCTTGATGCTGCCAAGACAAGCATCAGTAAAGGAAGAAAAACAAAAGTACAGGAGACACGAGTGTCCGGCTTGTAGGGCAGTGAGGGCGGGAACACGGTTTTCTAGCGTTGCATGACTACTCTGGATGTAATCTGTGCGACATGGCTTAGAGGGGTTGCGCTCCACTGTGTGCTGTGTCACGCCAACCGCAACATCTGTCCAAATTCAAGCAGCAGCAAATGAAAAGAAGAAGAAGATCATTGGAAATGACCATCAAACGGAGCTGCGATGGCCGACGGTTCAACCAGAATCAAACCCTCTGCCGGCGCCGCCCGGGTGAACCCGAGCGGACGGGACTCTGTGCCGCCGCCACGCTGGAATGAGCCGAGGTGGAAACTGGGCCATCTATATCTGTTTCACCCTCTGATTACGAAGGGATTATGCAACCGCACGGCGAGCTTTACATAACCAGCGACGGCCACGCTCTCCTCCTCTATACGCCCTTTGTTTTCAACTTGAATTATTCAATCGCTCCGGCCCCGTTTTATCCCAGCCGCCTGGCCTCCTGACGTCTGATCAAACATGTTACGACATCCGAAGCTGCTCCCGCTCTGCTTCTGCCCCGAGCTGCAGCGTCATGACAGCGCTGTGAATCAGGGCCTGGATGAGTTGTTTACGCAAACAAAACCGCAGCTTCTGGGGGGAATGTTTGTTCGTTGAGTTATGCTGATAACATTGTGCCGTTGAGATGAATTCTGGGTAACGTGGACAAACAAACGCTGAGAGAAGCACCGAGGGGAAAAGTACAGTTTTGTTATTGCAATCAGTTTTACATCTTAGGGGTTGAATGAAAATGATTATACAGGAGGGGGTGTTTTTACTTAGTTGTTTTTGCCATCATAGACTGTAAGAAGTGGACGTAGTCGGTGTGACCTCACTCATCGGGTTGTGGCATTTTGACCTTTGCCGTCTTGGCATTTTGCAACCACGCGACTACGGGACACGAGAGGGTGGAGCTCAGTACCTCCGAGCGCTAAATGAGACGTTTTTAGGCCACCCAAAATGTTCAGGAACTGTGGAAAGGTTAAAGTTAAAGTTAAAGTTAAAGTTAAAGTTAGCAACCTGTCAATCACAAGGTAGCCCCACCCTAAAGCGTTCTCTGCTTTATGGTCTATTTGACTCTAAATTACCATAATTTACTAAATGAACATCATGCTGTATTGAAGAAGACTTGAAAATATATTGAGACCATAAACTAATTTTTACAATGTTTACTGAGGGAATAAATCAAGAGAGAAGTAGAGTCATTTTCTCATAGACTTCTATACAATCTGACAGCCAGAGGAGTCGCCCCTTAACGGCCATTAGAAAAGTTGTAAGTTTACGGCACTTCAGTGTTGGCTTCACTTTTCCAAAAGGTTGCCGACTGGTTACCATTTGAGACTTATTGTAAAAAGGTAAAAGGTTAAAGGTTATACAATAGTTACATCACACAAAGATGGCTGCCATTTGGCTTTTTGACCGTGGGCTCTTTGGAAGCTGTCTGGAAGAAGTTTCTCAGCACTCGACCACGAGACTCAAGCATTATGTAACTGATGTGATCTCATACGCACATCGGGCTCCATCATCTGACCCAATTCATATTCATTTTCATCAAGGCACAATATTGTTGCGCTCAGGTCCGTGAGCTGTCGCATGTTTTCTGTCGACTCATTCGGCGCTGGATTATTAACTGTTCGAATATTCCCCATTTTGGTTTTGTTTTCCATAAATGTTTTATTTTGAGATATATTGTGTTAGCATCCAAAGAAGATTCACTTTTTTTTATTATTACTATATTTTGATTGAGTTAAACCACAGCCCACCATTAGCATTGTCAAACAGCCCCTTATATTGGATTGAATGTTTCTTCCTTTCTTGCTGATAAGGTTTTACATTTCTCTTTTGAAAAACAAACACTCATCTAAAACTAAAAATCCATTATTGTTGTTCCTGTTTATTTGCACATCTTGGCTGCCGGTGATGGGCCCACATGAGAGCAGCAGGCTGCAGTGTGCTGCTGCTGCTTCTGGGTCAACAGAATCATTATGTCACATGACGTCTGCAGACGTCAGGACAGCTCGATGCGACTTCATAAGAGCTTTATTACAACTTGTATTTTCTCTTTTTTTTTTATTATTAAAAACTGTCAATCTTGTTTTTCTTTCTACAGTTGTGTGCATGCCACGCCCTCCAGCATGCGTCATTTGTTTTATGAGCGTTTCATAAGCCAGGCCTCCGCCCCAAATGCTCAAAAGTGGTTGCTTTGGAAACAGCGTGACGCAGTGCAGAGCCCAAGAATAGAAACGCGAGGCGCGCGGGTCTGAGAGTGCATGTCCAAATGTTTTTCTTCTGATGTGGGTTGGAATGATGCTGACATGTTGTCTGATTAGAGGGCAGCCTCTGTGTGCATCTCCCCAAATTAAAAAAATAGACTCACCTGGTGGAGCAGACTGAGGTCACGGCTGAGGTTTAATGTTAGGGGAGCGTATATTACAGCCGATGACAAATCATCAATAAACACTATAGCTTACATGTGCACGGACACGCACGCTCTGCCTGTTACGAAACAGCCCCCCCCCCCACCTCCTCCTCCCGCCAAGCCAAACACAGTGAGTCACGGCCTATTTATAGCTCCCGCAATACATCTCTCATGTGGATGGAGGCTGCTGTGTGTCTGCAGTATAGACGAGCTGTTACGTAAACGTGGCTCTACGTGCACGTCTCAGGGGAGCAGTGATTCATAGCATGAGCACGGCTCTCTTTTTAACTGCATTTTTCTTAGTCACCAGCCAAGCAAAAAAAAAATTGCCAGGCAGCTAAATTTAGTTTTGCTTTCACACATTTTTCTAGATATAAATATGGGGAGTAGGGTGCTAATAAACATTTAAATGAAATCTCGACATTTTTAGGAAATGAGCTTTCTCGCGTTCTTGCCGAGAGTTTTGACACCTGTGCAACAAACATGCAACAAACATGCGGCATCCGCAAGCAGCCACTTAGCTTAGCTTAGCATGACGACTGGAAACAGCTAGCCATAGCTTTGTCAGAAAAGGTCGCTAATTAACCTCGTTCTTGTTTGTTTCATCCGCACCAAAAACATGCACTGTTCCAGTCTTCATGCTATGCTATGCTAAGCTAAGTTAAGGGTAAGCTAAGGGTTGCAGGTTACAGCTTCATATTGAGACATGAGAGTGGCCTCCATCTTCTCATCTAAAAGTCTTGGCATGAAAGCGAACAAGCGCGTTCCCCCAAAGAGAAACGCCCCGGTGCTACAGGCCTTTTCGCAGTTGCAGTCGAGTTCCAAAGTGACATCACATATGCTGCGAGAGCAGCGCGTAAATAATGCAGTGTGTTTGTGTAATTGGAGGAAGAGATGGTGCAGAGCCAAGATTTAAAAAAAGAAGAGGGAGGGTAAACGCTGAACACGATTTGATGGGATAAACATGTGCCCGGGAGGGGGGGACGTGTTCACCAAGAAAACTTTGTATTTGTTAATATCTAATATTACTGACAGCCATCTTGCATAATACCGGTTGACGATTGCCGAGTGTTATCACATTGGATAACGTTACACGTACAGATTGATGATACTGTGTCACTGCAGTGGGGCTTTTCTACGGAGCCAAACATGATTTAAAAAAAGAAGTCCAAATGCAATTAAAGCACAGAGGCGATGGAAACAAAAGGAGGGACATTTCAAAAATGCGTGTAACGAAACACAGGTGCAGGCAAGTTCAAGCTGAAGGTGGTCAGTGGCCATGTGTGTGACCTTCTTCCTGCAGCAGCTAAGTGTGTCACGGACTGACCCCACCGCCTCCTTCCAACTGTCCTCCTCTCCGGACTTCCCCTGTGGCACAGTTCGCTGTGTATTTTAGTCTCGTCTCCATCCACCTCCTGCGGGGCTCTTTACGTAACGTGCTTTTTGCCCCGTCGACTCGGCCTGACACCCGCCTCCCGGCTGCTGGTGTAAACAGCCTCGCTGTGAGTCTCGTCACCGCCACCCACTTGGCAAGAGCAGGGCGCGGGGTATTTATATCCACCATGCTACCACCACCGCTGCAGTCCCCAGGGTGGATGAGTTATGAAGAAAGCCAGGATGCAAAAATGATGCCGTCTGCAGGCGGCAAGAATCTCTAAATACTTGTGTATTTACTTGTGTTTAGCTGTTCGCTAGGAAACTAGTGCTTTTTGTTGTTGTTGTTTTTACAACTTCTGCCATTTTACAAGCTTTTGTTCAAACACATGTACATTACCACTATACCGCCACAAATTAACCAAAACATGAGCACTATTACTGCTGATACGGGACGGGGCGGAATTAATAATTATCGAGGAAATTTCCTGGAAAGAGTGATGTAATTTATACGCAATAAGTATTAAAGCTCCGAGAATGTTAATCAGGTTTATTTGAGTAAAACCTCTTAAATCTTGCATAGAATTACAATAAATTATATTTAATTTAACTAATGATTATTATTCTTGTTTAATCCATTTACTGAAAAATGCCCATCCAAGGTGACTTTTGGCCAAACAAATGTTCTTGTTTTGTCGGACCAAACTCCAATCTTTTTAATATCACGTCGGCTAAGAAAAGAAGCCAATCCTCACGTTAGAAAAGCTGGAACACGTTTTTTTTTTCCATCACAGTGGCAGCTCCACCATTTAAACTCCTAATCATTCTTAAAACAAGCCTGATTTCAGATAAAGCTAGCATTAGCGGCATGACTTGATTGAAATATCTCCAACTAACTTTGTAATGTTTTTAAGCAAACAATTATTTTAAAAGAGGTCTTATATATGATAAAAGACTGGGCCTAAAGCTGGAAACACTGGCAGAACATGGGAATGAATATGTTGCATTCTTTTCTTGTTTTGCTCTATGGAGCTAGTTAGTCTGATAAAAAGTGTGAAAAAGACAAAAGTCATAACCTTGCCAGAGGATGTACTGGTTGTGGATACTTGATGTCTTTCTTCACAAGGATTTCATCAAGAAAATAAAGAAGGGCATGAATATTTTATATGAGTTTGAGGGTAAACTAACAAACAACTTCACAACATTTGGGAGGATGGTTCATGGCGTCTTTTGGTGGCAGCGACAGCACATTTTGTTTGTCCGCCCTCGGCCGTTTTGGAGAATAACCTCAATGAACCGTGCGTTGTGTGTAGACGGGATGTAGAGTCTCGTCCCACGGCGCCTAAACAAAGGTGAATGTAGTCCGTGAACGATGTGCTCTACATAACGCTTGGCTGCTACAAACTATTGCAGCTACGCTAAAAAAAAACACCATTTAGCTCAAAACTCAAATTTTCTCTTATTTAAAACTCCCGTGCATACTGCTTTCACATGTCTAGCAATCCGAGGCTTGACCGGCGTACCATGCCAAATTATTCAACTATAAACATCTCTATTAACACTGCCTCAATCTTATTTACGCCTTGAGAAGAAGAAAAAACAAGACTTTTTCATTTTGGAGATTTCTGGGATTAAGACTCATTTAGAACAACAAGCCTTTAAGCTTCTCTGCACTTTTCTACAAAGTGATCATACCTGCTGCTTTGTGACTTTTGGGAACGCTGCCCTTTATTTCTTTAGTTCAGGGCTTTTTACACCGTGACTCTCTGCTGTAAACATGTGCGAGATGATTTTCAGGTGAGGCAACGCGCTCTGTTTGCAGAGGTATCTCCCCCCTCCTCCCCCCGCAGGTCAAAGCTACAAGGTGAGCCGTTCCATAAAGAGGCTGTGCTAGAATGTCAAGAATTTGGCTCAAACTCGTTGGAACTCATGCGCCCCCCCTCTCCCCACCCCGCTCTCCTTATGTTGTTTTCCCACTAAGTCAGTTGCAACACCGCGCTGGGCGACTTGCTGTTGCTTTTTTTTTATTGGGTAATGCACTTGTGAGGGAAAACAAAATTGTCCGTGCCGCGATGCTGGAGTGTTTACACCGAGCCACTCCGGGGATAAAAGCAACCGCCTGCAACTGCAGAATCAACTTGAGCTCAACTAATATCGTGTGTGAACATCTTCGCAAACAAGTCATCACACCGAAGTCGTTTTGCTAAGATCCTCTTTCAAGGGTTTTTCTTCTCATGGGGGGTGCGAAGTAAAAACCGCTTTCTCAAGCAGATGTGTTACATACAGACATTTCAAAAGCTGAACTGTTAACCAAATGTCTGGCGTAACTCACTTCCTGTTTCACGTACCAAACGGCCGTTTTGTGACTCAGTGAGAGACGTTCTTGTTTGAAATGACTTGCAAGAAATAAAAAATGAGAAAAAAAAAACGTCAGAGTCGGTTTCTTCCATCTTTACACATAAAGATTAGAGGTTAAAGGGCAAGAAGCAGAGCATTTCTCAGTCATAAAACGTTAATTTATGGGTGTTTTGTAGAGGTGAGTGTGGTTTGAGTTATTTCAAATACTTAACTGACAGAACCTGTTCATATTACGGTTATGAAACATGCAGGTTCACCGTTTTATAACATGTGTTGTCTGTTTCTGTTTCTATGAAGAGTCCTCCTGGCACCCGCAGGTGGCAGTTTGCAAAGCCGACGCCCTACTAATGTAATATCCCAATGGCTCCTTTGTGAGAGCGGCCTGAAGGCGGCAGGCCTGGCCGGCCGATTAGAACGGTCCATTAAATACCACTATGAGCAGTTTTTTTGGTTTGCTGATTGTGCCAGCGATCCGTTTCCATTGATCTGTGACGTTCATACAGCCTGAGTGGCACGTCGCCGCGTGACTTGAAGCGGCTTCCCCTACACATTACGATGCCGCGGATGCAGAGAATGTTCGGCACGAGCTGCAAGTGAAGAGTTTAATGCGGGCCCAGTCGTTCATCCCCTGCTGTTCTCATGCACCTGTTTTAGATATCGAACGGTAATCAACTGGTGTGTAATCCACGTCATCATGAAGCAGGAAGTGTAAAGACCATAAAAAACCCACGCTGGGCGGGCGGGATGGAGCGGGTGTTTTTTAACGTCGACTTATTTGTCACCTGACTTGCGTACTTAAGTAGCGGCACTTCCGCAGTTATTTAAACTCAAACCACGATCTTGTGCGACACTTAACTAAGTAGTTCTGTGGCCTTAACCTAACTAAGTATTTCAGGATGTAATCCTACACATAAGCCAGAGGCTTTGTTGCTGGAAAACGCACGAAATATCCGTGCTCTTTGCCTTTCGGGATCAGATAGGCATCAAAACCATTGTGCCCAGTAAATGGCACTGGTGAAATCTCATCTTCTGCACACAAAAAACTATAAAAATGTAACTCATTAACAGTTAATATCTGCAAGCGGGACATCTCATTCTGATCCGAGCAAGATCACACATACTTTACCAACTTAATCCAACTTTGCTGGTTTTTGGACAGAGCTACGCTAGCTGCCCCCTGTCTACAGTCTTTGTGCTAAGCTAAGCGAAGCTAAGCGGCTACCATTAGCATTGCACTGTCCAACGGACTCGTGTGGCTTCACGAAGTCTTGCTCGTCACGGTTCTTCTGTCTCTATCAGAGAACCAAAGGTGGCCCCGCAGTGAGGGGTGAGGGGCCCCGGCTGTTTGCTCATGGAGTTTACATACGTGATATGATGCGGGTTCATGGTTCATTGTGTCCCGGTCACCGTAAAAACATGGGGTCAGGTGAGACCTCATGCCGCCCCTCACTCGGCACACGTGTTGTCAGCATACCAAAGAGAGAGAGAGACACACACACACACACAGGCGACAACTCAATGCACTGCAGAGGATCAATCACACATTATAAGATAGTAAGATAATAATTAAGATAAGATTTTAACCTCTGACACCCTGCTGTGAATCATTATGCTTTATTATGATTGCACGTGCAGATCTTTTTTTTGTTGTTGTATGACACGTGACATAGTTTTGTTTCAGGGAGCGACTATGTGGCGTCACCGAATCTGCATGTTGCCTTGAAAACATACACTATTTACGGGTTCCGGTAGTTTCCTGAGGATTTCCCAAAAAGTTTTAAATAAAAAAGGAGCCGATGCCACTTCAAATTATCTTTGATCTCAACATACCGGATGAGCCTGTTAGTGCAACTGTGTGCGTGCAATCTGCCAATAAGTCCTGAGCAACCAGCGATCCGACGCCAGGATCGCTGGTGTTTGTCGGGCTGTTTTGAGACCGCGTGTTCATTGCCACGAACTGGTTTGCGTAAACGTAATTTACGTACCTAAAATAATTTTTTTTTAGATGTTTTCCAATCAACATAATTGCATCGAGCCTAACTGTGTTTGCCAAACACTCACAGAGACAAAGGCAGTATGTTAGCGTTGTGATGTGACATGTGTTTCGCGCCAAACAGGAGTAACAGACATCCTAACTTCTAAAACAAAACAAAAGTATCCAATTTACGTAAGAATGGTATGGTATGCATGTTTTATACACTGCATATACTATATATATATATATATATCCAGAAAATGCCAGAAAGAGAAAGACAGGCGTAACATTACCTAATTGTAATGAGTTGCATTATCCTGTCAGAGGGGAGGGGGGGCGGGGCTAGGGAGGTCAGATGATGATGATGCCGGTGATGATGAAGGTGATGATGATGGCTGTTAGGATGGAGGCGGTCCCAGAAGAACGCGCACACAAAAAGGACCCCGCTGGTTCACGTGAGGACACAGACCGTCCCGAGCTGAACTGAAAGAGCTGCGGGTTTCCAAGTGGAGCAGAGACGAGCTGATCAGGAATATGAAGTAACAGCGCCGCGTGGATCCGCAGTGTTGAAACCCCGAGAGAGAGAGAGAGAGAGAGAGAGAGAGAGAGAGAGAGAGAGAGAGAGAGAGAGAGAGAGAGAGAGAGAGAGAGAGAGACTTCTTCCTGGGACGGACGGAGACGTTTTCTGCGGAGTCTTGCGCACCGGCGGAGAAAAACTGATCGTTCTACAGGTACGATTATTATTTTAAATAAGTTTAGTAGTAGTATTTTTATCATTATTATCATTATTATTATTAATATTATTATTACAGAAACCTGAGTACCATTTCGCAAAATACATTTTTTTTAAAGATCAGAATAAACGTTCCTCTTCAGACTTTAATCCCGTTTGAACATTAATTAATGATTTAATTATTCAATGCTCTCTGACTCTTCTGATCTTTTTTTAAACCTTCGTCCAGTTGTGATTTCAAGATGATGCTGAAACAAGTTGCTGTGTTTTATTCGCTATATGTTTTTATGTTTGTTTAAGTACGTGTCTAAAGTCTCACATGCCGGTGATGCTGCTGTTTATGTAAAGAAGAGCGGGGTCAGATTAGATAAGTAAAAAATAAATAAATAAGTAGAAATGTCCCCAGTCAGACATGTGGGTCAGAGCTGATGAGGCAAGTACAGAGCAGTCGGACCGGAAACCGATCACGGGTAAAAGAACACCGACATGGAGTTACACTTCTAATGGGCTGGTGTCGCACTGAAACCCATAATCAGCTCGTGTATTAAGGTGTGTGTGTGTGTGTGTGTGTGTGTGTGTGTGTGTGTGTGTGTGTGTGTGTGTGTGTGTGTGTGTGTGTGTGTGTGTGTGTGTGTGTGTGTGTGTGAGCGCTGTCCCGTATTGAACATGTAACGAGGTTATGGCACCAGTCGCTCCCGTTTAACTGGAGATGTAATGTGGAGGTTACATAACATTGTGTTGTAATGGCTCTTGCGTAACCATTAAATCCCACTTCTGCTGTCCCTCTTTCTGTTTGACCACCAGGTGGCACTGTTGCTGCATCCTCAGAGCGCAGCGATACATCCGGACAGGCATGATGTACGAGGAAGAGTCCCAGCAGGACGTGGCCGTGCTCCAGAGTCTTGAGTCGCCCGGAAGTGGAGGAGGAGGAGGAGGAGGAGGAGGAGGAGGAGGGCCTCTGTCCTTCACAGATGAGGCCGTGTCCATCCTGACCTCCAGCAGCCTGTTGGCGCGCTCCCTGCTCGGTCGCTCCTCGGCCGTCAAGCGCAAGGAGAGCCCCTCGTCCAGCGTGCGGCGCAAGCGCGAGTTCATCCCGGTGGACCGGAAGGACGAGGGCTACTGGGACAAGCGGAGGAAGAACAACGAGGCGGCCAAGCGCTCGCGGGAGAAGCGCCGCGT